>OMNW01009740.1:86969-106580 GCA_900303245.1 Selene dorsalis | reverse complement strand
AAAAAAAAAAACTTAAAGGAAAACATCCGGTGTTTCACCTGAACTGAACAGCACCTGCATGAAAATCACCATATAGAAAAGAGAAGCTTATTAACAGCCATACAAAAAAAGGGAAGAGGGAAAAAAAAAAAAAAAAAAAAAAAAAAAGGTGGTCCAAATAAGTGTTTTTGATCAAGAAATGACACTCGGGTCACATTGGCCAAAATGTGCTTTTCAACCCCCGGACAGGAGCGCTAACGTTTACTGCCAAAATATTTAAGGTTCGATCTTAAGCATAAATTGAATTGTAAAAGAAAAAATCTTACAAAAAGAAGAAAGAAAAAAAAAACAAGTTCTGGTTGTGGCAAGGGGACATGTCCGTTCTTTACAGTGAAAGTAACTGACTTTGCATTGAACATACTGTATAGTCATCCTCTACCAACAATACCAGCTACACTTCAGAGCAAGCTCAGAAGTCGTTTCGGGGCAGCCATGCATCATAGTTTAATTCAATACTAGTAGACTTGCCTGATGGTGTCAAACACTGAACGGTGTGGCCAATGATAATTTGGCTTTATAAAGATATATATGTATAACAAACTGTATGAATTGGTGCAACAGTGAGTCATGGCTGGCTGCGTACAGACAAACATTCTTTGCTTTCAGAGCATTAAGTGCATTGCCACCAAGCTGGATGAGTGTTTCATCTCAGACATTTACAGAGGAGGCTCAGTCGAGGAATTTATCTTAAATGAAGGAAAGAAAAAAAAAATCTTTGAGGTGTCCCCAGCCACAAAATGGACCGCACCAGGCACAGACAGCATTGGCTTACAGCCCTTCCAGCCCCTTATACTGAATCCCTTCGAGACAGGAACAGCCTTCATCTTGGCATATTGCATAAGCTTGTACGTATCTGCAGATGGACCATTCATGCATACACATACAGGCAAAGAGAACATTCCAGATAACTTAATTCACAGTGGATCCAGTTGTAACATGGGAGCAGCACAACAGGTTGTCCTTTGGTGTCTGAGCTTAGTTTCAAAGATAAGTGTTCTGATTTCTTCTGAACTGAGTTGTATGACAAAAGAACAAAACAAAAATACTTCTCTCTCCCAATCATTAACTGGCCCTCCTCCCCAACCTGGACGTGCACATATTTGTGTGTTTGCTATATGCAGGCCCTGGGCTAATGTGCTTCAGAAGTGCTGCAGAAGGGCAGAAGGCATTTAGAGGAAGGGCTGCAAGCAGCATCTCCCTTTAAAGAGAGGCAATAAAGCCTAATGGCAGAGGAACCAAGGCCAACTAGCGTCAAAGAGAGGGGCCAGAACTGGGGAGGGAGAGTCTCAGGGAGTCTTAGATCTGGACTTGAATCTAAACAGAAGGTTGGAGGTCAGGGCTGACCAACTTCAGGCACAGTCTCCCACAATAACCAGAGGGGCCAAGAGCTGACGGAGCTCTGCAGCTGAGACGGGCCCTCCCTTGGGCTGGCTGCTTCGCTGCCTGCGCCTGGCCAGCTTGGAGTTGGAAGGAGGAGAGAGGCGCATAGAAGAGCCAGTAGCAGTGACGACAAACGGGACTTCCTGCTGCTGCTGATCTTCCATGCCATCCTGTTCAGCCAGCTGCCGGTTCACAGCCATGGCTTTGTCAGCAAAGAATGTCAGATCCCTGGCATTGCTGGTTCTACTGGACGAGGATACGAGACAAAACCAGTCAAAAATATGAACAAACAACACAGATGAAGTTGCAAATGTATAAGTGCCAGAGGGAACAAAGTCTTCTGGAGCTGAAACTCTGTAAAAGTCCTCTCACCTCTGATGCAAGATGGATGTTGGCAAAGTGTCAGATGCACCCTGAATGAAAAAGATAGATATGTTTATTGGCTAGAAACAAAACTCCAACCAAAAAACCACAACAAAATATTTGTCAAAAATATAAACAGTTGGCATCGTGGTTTTACACTTACCCCCTGCACCCAGGGGTGCTGCAGCACCTGGCTGGCACTCAGGCGGTTTTTGGCATCCCGAACCAGAAGTTTGGATATTAGGTCTTTGGCACTTGAGGAGATGTGAGCCCAGTCTTTCGCTGGGAACTCGTATTTTCCTTCCTGGATACTTTCGAATAAAGTGTTCTGGAAAAGGACATAAACATTTACTATGAGTTACCTTGACCTGGATGGGGAAACTGACCGTGCTCAATTTTCACCAACATCCTGTACAAGATGAAGAAAGGTGAAACAATAAGTGTGTCCAATTTTTACCTGGCAGGTGTGGCAGGGTTCCCCCAGTTCCCAGCCACAGTCACCTCCACAGCGACCTACAAAGGGTGGGTAGCCACTCAGCATGATGTAGAGGATGACTCCAAGGCTCCACAGGTCACAGCGCTTGTCATAAATTGTAGCCTCCTCACTGAAGGCTTCAACCACCTCAGGTGCCATGTACTCTGCAGAGCCACACTGTGGAGAGACAAAAACAGGTTTCGTCAGCCCCAAGGATGGCATGAAATGGAAAAACCCAACTACAGTAGAAAAGGGGTAAATAGAAACACAGGTTCTTTCGTTCCTTCTGGCTGCCATCCACATTCTTTCATTCAGCTGATCTGACCTCGTGGTTGAAACTACTTAACCTCTGGGTGTGCTCTGGGGCTGTGCAGTGGTAGTCGGCGTGACAGTCACATGCTTATCTGCAGTGATGATTCTTTCAAAATGTACTAAACCAACTCTGCCTTTTAATGTTTTCGGGAATCTGAGCAGGAACATTGTTTATGATTGCAAACCATGGACAGAAAGAGATGGCTGGGTTATAATGAGCCAGGGTGGCGTGGGTAGGTAAAAGCAGTGAGTCACTGCTTTGACCATCCAGCTGTACACAAGCCAGGCTGAACTGGATGGGCTCAGCTCTGACGGGGCCTTGTTATGTAGCTAAGAAAGAAATTAGGCCAAACACTGAGCAGGGAAAAGAGGATTGGCTGTCCTGCAGAGACTGGGCTGAGCCCTTGACAGTTACATAACTTGGAAACAAACACCAAATGCTGTTTTAATACTTGAGGAACAGAAAAGAGGAGCAGGTTGCTGGTTCAACAGGACACATGTTTGTTGATATTGCTGCCCTATTCTATTAACTTAAAGAGGAGCTCATGAGCTGAAACCTGATTCAAGTAAGAGTTAGGACACCCTCTTTAAAAGACGTCTGAACATCATAACATCTGATATAAATTCTGAGAACCTGCTCTGCAAATACCCGTCTATTCATCCTTTTTTCCCCAAACTAAAATATGCAGCCAATCACATCGTTTTAAAGCATTTGTAAAATATCCTGGCAAACCCCTCTGGTCAGTGGAGGTGCATGTTTACATTGCGCAGGCATCTATTGTGTCCCTGCACCACATCCCAGCTGTCTACTTACTCCACCTCCACCCTGCTGCACCCTTATGTAATGAAATTTGCTGCACAGGAATCTCAGACAAAGCTGCGTCTGTAGGAGAGAATCCCCCCAACCCCCACGTTCTCAACAACAACATAATGTCTGGGGCGACTGCCTCCACAGACACGCTCCCAGGATCCAGGCCAAATACTGCTGCCACACACAGACAAATAAACACGCAGGCAGAGAGGATTCTGCCTACAAAGGTATCCTAAAATTCAAAGGCAGTTTGATAGCTGTGCTGTGAAACACAGTTATCAGGGCTAATTTTGTTTAAAAGCCACCCAAACATACTGCCAACCAAAGACAGGTCAGGATTAAGAGGGCTGCGTTGCAACAAAGCTAAAAAAGAGTGATGAACGACAATCAAGGCTATGACACAGCCTCAAATCTAAACTCACATTTGTTTTTCCATTGCAGCTGTTGCAAACACCTTTGCACTTGCATAAGTCACATCCTCCTCAAACCTTCCTGTCAGATGCAGATAGTAAGGTAATCAGCTGCTATCGCCACAGGATTGGTTGGCATCGCAACTTGGGGCTTTCCTGAAACCATGTGACTAGTCAGACCACACTGACACACTGATGACACACACACCTCTGCTGTTTGTAAACTACAGGATTATGTGAAGAGGCTTACAGAAAGCAGACCTGCTCTGTCGTCATGCAGCTCTACCTGCATCGGTGACATGAACAAATAGACAATAGGGCTCTTTTTAACCGTCTAAGCTGCTGGTGTGGTGCGTCTTCAGGTTGCAGCTCCACCCAGTTCACTACTGCTGGACGTGAGCAATGAAATTTGAACAGTCAGATTTATTTCATGCCGAGCCGACCGCAGGCAGTCACTTGTGCCGTGTTCTTGGTAAACTAAAATTAGCTCTTTCCTAGAAAGGTCCTTCTCCTCTTCCCTACATTTGTTATACCGCAGAGCACACACACACACGTACACATCCACAGTCAACTTATACATTTCTAACAGTCCTTTGGTGAAGTTGATTCAACAGGATCCAGAACTTAAGCAATAAATGCACAACCACATTATATTGCGCCAACAGCAACTGTAGGAATGTGAGCAAATGAGGGGGGCAGGGTAAGAGTGCCAACAGTGAGATGAAAATCAGATAACATTGTTCCTGTGATCAAGGAAAAGAAAACAAGCCAGAGCGCATGAGCAGACTGGGTTGTTTGTCCCTCCCCGTTACCCTCCCCCTCCCACTGTTCAGCCAATCAGATCCCAGTTGCTAGGTGTAGGGGGAAGAGAGTAAAATTTCTAGAACAAGCCTTATGCACAGCCTTTGTATAAAGAACATAAAGAAAGCGCAGACCAGCACAAGCCACAGTTGGGGCCACTGGGCGGAGACTAAACAGAAAGAGAGTGGATGTTTTTCTCTCTCATACCACAGAGAGGAAAAAAAAGGGAAGTGAATGTGTGTTTTGGTTTCATTGTAACTTCTTTATACCACAGGACACAGACCTTGTATAAGTCACAGTGTGTTCCCTGCAGCCTTATTACATTCCAAGGCTATCACATCGAGTCCTGTCCTCAAGCATCAACTTCTCACTGAACATACTCGCACTGATTCAGGTCTTAGCCATTTAATACTTATGAAAGCATGACGGGTAACTAGTGGGCGCTCACTGCACCAAACTGACAATCATTCAGGCCCTGCTGTGAAATTCATGTAGACTAAACACGTGAGGCCTTGTGGCCCCAAAACTATCTCCCCTTCAAATAGTCTAGGGATGGGCTCCCTGTCCATTCGTTCTGCTCAAAGGAAGATGAAGTTACCAGTGTAGAAAACCCCCTAGCCACCCCACCACATTCCTGCAGGCTAAACCTCTATCCTTCACCTGCTCTGATCCATCTATCCAGCCGCCAGACAACCACCACAGTATTTGTTGACACAAGCAGAGACCTTGCCAGTTCAACATTACCATTCCTCTTTGAGGGTTGCAAGTGTCCCACTTTTCTGGGCACTGTTCAGAGGATTTGCTTTGTGTTGTGACGACAGCAGGGGGGTTAAACAGTCATACCCCCCCACCCCCACCCCACCCAAACTCACGGGCCTCAATGTTTACAAGTGATAAGCAACAGGACATGGTCATTAAACTGTGGGATATCTATCGTTGGTGATATCTCAGCAGGATAAGGGAGGGTAAACGCTGCCTGGCAGGGACACTCAGGAAGCAATCCATGGCATCATTTCAGAGAAACTGCTCAACACTGAACTACCTTAACCTCAAAGACTGCATTTTCTCTTCCAATCAGCAGGCTGGCCTGCAGCTGACACCACTGACAACGGCCCAATAGTTAACCAGCAGACTGGATTTGATAGTGACGCCGTTTTACAGCCTGATATCACCTTTCTTATCATCAACAAGGAGGCAAATCATTGTATAGGAGAATGTGATCAAGACTATGACAGATCATCCTCTTCCAAACTAAGAATAAACATGTGTGTATATTTCAGACATTTCTCTTCATCAGCAGTTTTCTATTTTCACATTTAAAAGTTGTTCAACTTGTTTGGTAACGAGACGAGCACTGTGAACAGTTAGACTTACAGGAGTGAGGAGCTCAGGGGTAGAGATGGGTGAGCTGTCACTGTTCAACTTGATCCCACTGCCCAAGTCAAAGTCACAGATTTTGACCGGGGAAATCTGGCAAAGACAAACAGGTTCAGAATCATTCACAATTCCTCTAACAATCTTAGATGATTCAAAGGGCAATTGTGGTGATAAAGTGTGATAAGTTTTTCTGAGCCCAAACATGTTTGCAGTTAACTCACCTTGTCTGCACGCTCACAGAGAATGTTTTCAGGTTTCAGGTCTCTATGTGCCATTCCTACAAAATAAATGAAAACAATCAATCACTTTTCTTCATTCGTAAGATGTGGCCATAGTGTCACAAATAGTTAAAATGTCCATTTTAAACAAATGGACATTTTCTGCAGTTAAAAGAACTGTAATAAGTGGCCGTGTGTCCCTTGGCCAGGCAAAATGAACATGCCCCTGTTTTTGTTATAGTGAGATATGGCAGCAGTTCCTGACTGCTCTATCAGAAGACATTTCATGGCTCACATAAACCATTAAGGTTGTTAGGCTCTTTGTTGTTCATTAATAGTAATTTAACTGTTTGCTCTTTTGGACAAGTGGTCTTACCCTTGTTATGCAGGAAGTCTAGCGCGCTGGCAATGTCCTGCACGACAACACTGGCTTCCTGCTCACTGAAGTGCTGCCTCTTGTGAATGTGTGCCAAGACTGACCCTAAACGGAGAAGAGCATATTGGCTCAGTCCACGAGGAAAAGCATGGAATGTAAACATTTTCATACACAGACAACTGGCTACAGCCTAGCGACAGAGGGTTAAGTAAACAAAAAGCAAAGGATCTATAATTCACCAACCTCCTCTAAGCTTTTCAAACACCAGGTAGAATTTGTCTTCCTCCTCGAAGAACTCCACCAGCTCAAGGATGTTCCTTCAGAAAACAAAATAAAGAGCCATGAGTCGGTTGTAAGCATGTCCTCCAATACATGCTGACTGAAAGTTCCCTGTGATTTCTGGCTGATAGAGCAAGAGGACTAATGAGATGCAGCACAAATTGGGTCACTCAGTCTGCCATACTGTCTCCATAAATTCATCAGGTGGCATTAGGTTTAGCTGGTCATGACAGAAGGACAATACCTGTGACCCTGGCACTGGTAAAGCATTTCAACCTCACGGAAGACACGGCTGCGGCTGTGACCCGGTCTTTTCTCGATGATCTGGAACAGAGCAATGTAAAGCGTGAGCCACGTTATCTAAAAATAGACCACGAAACAAATTAGTCTAACTGTCATATTTTCCACAGCAGTTGGATGGAGGACAGTCCTGTTAGTCCTCTCATGACTTAAGAAAAACACAGCCCATGTACAAAACCCCACCACTGGCTGTGTTTACTGTAGAGCAGGCGGTGTGGCCCAGATTATACATTACATACTCAGCGCCCTTTAAGCGGTTACCTTCCAGACCAAACTTGTGTTTTTCCTTCTTGCCAACATTTATCCCACCCTGTGACACAGATGCAAGTATAGTTTAACCTACTTTCAATGCTGCCTGCCAAAGGAGGGACATAGGAGAATGTTAACCAAAGGATCACAGCATCTCCATCTATATTTAGCCATCATGCATGACCCATATGTAAATCTTAAGTGCTTTTAAGGAGGAGTCCTTATACTTTCCTTTGAAAAATTCCATGAGCTAATCCAAAACTGTTTACGATAACAACAGAAAAATGCTCTCTAAATATAACTTGCTGCCTGGAAATAAACCACCGAGGGGCCACCAGCTGCATGATGCCCTGCCAAAAGAGACAGAAAGATAGACTGCTGACACCAAAGCAAAAGGCCTGAATTTTCCAGCCGTGGTCGGTTATTGTCTGCTTGGGAGGCTGTGCGTGTTTCTCTTCCTGGTAGCTGGATTACAGCTGCTATTGAAGCCCAGTGGGGCCAGAGTTGCAGTGTGTGTCTAGGATTAATGGACAGACAAGAGGCCTGTGAGCAGTCCAAAGCCTCTGCACTGTTCCAGTCTGAGTCAGCAGCACAAACAGCCTCCAATCAGGTCACCTTCTCCTGATCACAACACAAACCTCCCACACCGATAATGATATGCAGATAAAGAAGCTGCTGCAAAACACAGATGAAAAACGCATTATCAACATGTTAAGTCGTTGGATGGTTATTAGCGAGGTGGTAGATTTATGGCTGTTTATCCAAACACGGATCAAAGGTACAGCAGCCTGCTGCAAAACAAGTCACTAAGCCACCGTACAGGTTCAAACATCAACTTAGGGTTGTGAAATAATCCATTTACAGCAAATGAGACCTTCAGATAGGTGTGCACGGCACAGATTTCTGTGTGTCCCTGGTTCTGAGGCCTTTGTTGCAATTGCAACACAAGGAGTCCACATATGCAACTCACTCCTGTCTGGAGGGGGAGGGGATAGACAGGACATCTGGCAAGAGCAGTCTGAGCCCCCTCCGACTCCCAAATGACCTCCAATAACTGCCGACCCCTGTGTCTCCTCCCCCAGACCTGCAGTCCCAAAGGATCTACCAAACCATCCCAGGGTAAACAATACTAACAGATCCTGGTCACATGAGAGGATCCAGCCTCTCATTCCTCTGAAATATTAACTGCACTGACATGGACACTTGTGCTGTAGGGAACAACCCTCTACAGTCATCCGATTGTTTCAAACTTCAGCAAAATTAAAGATGGCAACCAGGGATTACTTAGGAGTAAAAAGATAGATGGTTGTTTATGTCCAGTGTTCCAATGGCATAAGGGCCAAAAACTTTCCAAAAAAAGTAAAACAAGCTGTTGCTCGAGGTTTCTCCACTTCAGCAAAGGATAATATTTCACAAAGTTTTATGCCTAAATGAGGAAATGAGCTTTTTAAATAAAAGCAAAAAAAGGAAGTGTCTAGAAATCAGGATACATATTTACAAGTACACGCCACACTTGGAGAGGAAAAAGAAAAAAGTACAACTGTACTGTGCAAAAAGGAGAACAAAGCAGCGTAAACACCCTAGGTCACAACCCTCACCCAGCACCCCCTCCTTCCTCTGGATGTGGGTTTTGTTTTGGCACAGTTGCCAGTACACAGTGTTCTCCCTACCAGCGTCCTCTGTAGGCAATCTGAGTAAAGAAAAAGGGGTGGGTACATCCCACCCAGCCTCCTGATTGGCTGAAAAACTATAAAAACACTGAGGGGAAGAGCCTGCTCACAGCTAGTGTTGCACACTCAAAAAAAAAAAAGGAAAAAAGCACAATACTGATGAGAGCCTGCAAAACATCCTCTACAGAGAGCTGAACTGAGTGAAAAGAAAAAAAGACATATCCTGCCACAGGACCAGAAATTTCCTCAACGAGACTTATAAAGAATTACCAGAGAACAGAAGGCTGCATAGACACAATGACGCAAATCCCCTAACCTAGCTTTCTTCCATAGCACATATAGCAGGGGGCCCTATAGAGATTTCATTATGCAATCTGCATTTCCAAGCATGGTCATGAAAATGCATCATCTACGTACCTACCGGCCATGTTAGCCCACACAGATAGCAACTAAGTGCTAAATGGCAACGACGACTTTCACAGACTTGTGAGAGAGGTGCACTGACTTGCAGGAAACAAGACTTCATGTATTAAAAATATTTGAGAGTGTGGGAGAATGTCTTACCTTGACAGCATACTCTTTGTTGGTAATGAGGTTGATGCATGTTTGCACTCTGGCATAAGCGCCCTCTCCTAGTACCTCTTCTTGCAGTCTATAGACATCTGTAGAATAGAGTCAAACAGGTCAGAGTTTTACTACTTCAAATAATATAAATAAACAAAATCAAGCCATGCATAAATACAAATAATGGCTTATTAATAGTTTTTAAATACAGTAAAATTAAATAATGCTACAGGAAATAAAAGCCTTTACCCTCAAATCTCCCAGAGAAACTGTCAGTTGCCCGGCAACGCTTTTTCTTCTTATTTCTCTTCTTGGCATCGGGGATGTCAATAGGCTGGCTGGAAGGCATGTCTGTGAAAAAAAAGTGCTGACATTAAAATGTGCTTGTGATGGAAGACAAAAATAGAAACTTAACACCATTCAACACCTCAGTTGAAAGAAAACAGCGAATCTATACCAAAATGGAGAAACAAGCCTCAGTTAATTTACAAGGTAACAGATAGGTCACAGATAAAAATAAGACGTCTCAAACAGCACTCACCGTGTCTTGGGGAGGAATCAAAATTAAATGATGAATCAATAAGATGGGATCCATTTTTGGTGAAGTCCTCTGATTCAAAGGGATTTTGGCCCTGGGTGACAACAACAGAGGGTTATTAAGGAGTGCAGTGTTATCAATTAACTATTTTGCTGAGAGCAGCAACTGTTTTTATGACTGTTACACGGGCCTTTATCTCCCATTCTGCAACCATAAACTGAAACAAGACTTACAACAGCAGGTAGAAACTTTTGTAAAGATCTGGTAAATGCAACACATCCAACCCAGCCCATCCTAATAGCACATTTGCACAGATGTGATTTCAAAAGCAATATTTTTGCAGATCTTTAATACTTGGCCATCATATTCTCCAGGCATTCTTCCATTAACTGTGCATACATGTGCCAGCAGGCCACATGGCATGGTTGTCAGCCATAAGATGTGGGAGAGCAACAGATGCAGCAGTGTTTATATATAGCAAAGTAAAGTCATTTGACATACATGCTAAGAAATGTGCTCTGTTTATAGAGACTTCACCAAACTCGTGACAGCAGCACTGCACATTGCTCTCAACAATTCTCACCTTGAAAGAGCGGTGGAATCCAGTGACTTCGGTGATCTTATTTTGCACCATTTTGCTTCGATTTGGGGTGGATTTTTTCCTTTTTGGTGGATATGCGGCGGCGGCGGCAGTGGTTTGGGGATATCAATTTGCACTTCTCCGAAACAAGTCGTTTCAGAGAGAGTCGCAAGTGATCACACTGCGCTGGCTGGTGAGCTTGCTGCGGCGCTTTAAACGGGAGCCCTGTGCACAAAACAAAACACCGCAGCGTTACAACCCACGTTACCTGAAGACATTAGCAGTGGGTAGTGGCCATTACAATCAATCAGGAAGTCTAGCAGATTCAGGTTTAATGGGTAATGATAAGAGAAGCAAATCACACCCCAATGATAGCATGTTAGCCAAAGTCCGTCACATGTTGACAAGGTAATAAAAACAATCAACAGCCAACTACAACGCAGCCCACGTCTATCTTAACGGTATGGTTATCTGTAGCCATCTTACAAAAGCCGATCCAGAGAATACAACCTAGAGAAACTCACTACATGGGTGTAATAATGGGCAAATTTGTCGGCAGTCGTGCCGTGTTTAGCTGAGACAGCGGGGGTTTCAATGAGCTCAGGGAGGCTAACGTTTATTTAGCTAACATTCACATGCTCCGCGGTCATAACGGTCAACGCGCGAGCACTCAGTCGCGAGCTGAACATTATGGCTGCCTTGAACGTTTACCACCAGTTAGCTACAGTTACTGCTGTAACACTACCGTAGTGTTGCAATAGAGTAGAAGCACGGGGTCATATTCGCTCATTAATATGTTGTTGTAAAGAATATATCCGCCTCGCAATCCAAATGTACTTTTGTTTGTGTTTACTAATCTGACTTCAGTGCTACAGTCATTATTTGACCCACTACAACGCCACCCACCTCTCTAGCCTAACGGTTTGGTTTCTTGTAGCCAGCTTTAAAAAGCCAATTCAGAGGATACAACGTAGAGAAAGGCAGTACAATACTACAGGTTGGGTGGGACAAGCAAACATGTCGGACAGCCACGCAGTGTTTACCGTGAACAGCGAAGATTTCAATGGGCGCAGGGAGGCTAACATTTGTTCAGCTAACATTCACATGCTCGACAGTCATAACGGTCAACGCGTTAGCACTCAGTCGCGAGCTGAGGAGTGGGGTCAGCTTGTTAAACGTTTAACATCGTTTAGCAGAAATCCGTGCATTAGCATTACCGTATTGTTGCGACAGAGCAGACAAGACGCAGGACATACACTAATTTCGATGTTGTTGTAAAAATAATAATAAAAAAATCCACCTTGCTTCCCAAAAGTAGTTTTATTTGTTTGCACTCACCCCGTTGTTGATTTTACAGCTCCAGTGTTAGCGTCGTTGTTTGACCCACTGCTTCAACAGCCGCAGAGGACGGTCGAGGGGGGTAAACGCCTGATAGTAAGTGCGTGGAAGGTGGCGAAGAAGTAACGGCGTAGGTGGTTTTATAACCTCCCGGGTGACTCCACCCCTCGCGGCCTCCTCCTCCATCAGAACTGCAACGACAGACTGGAAGGATCACGTGCTTTCTAGAAAAAAAGTGACGTAGTGGCAAGGTTCCATTTCGTCTTTCAACTGCACGCTTCTTCACCACTTTTGAAGATGTGCTCCACAAACAGCCACTTTAAATGGCACAAAAGACTTGAAATAAGAGAAAACGTATAGAGGCTCAGTTTGTGATATCGCCCTTTGGTTATCAACATTTTTTAAGAGAAGCCCAACGAAACAAAATATAGGTATAGGACCAAAATGGTACGCGACCCCCGCTCTGTTTTGTTACAGAGGCCCCGCATTGGGACTGTGGAGAAGTCGAAATGGCGAGTACGTGCACGTCGGCACAATCAGCACCTGCAACTGTTCTGATGAAAGAGGCGCATGGATCTCATCAGAGATGGAGGGAGATTTATCAGGGGAAGTCAGACCAGATCTACCAGTTTACAGCATGACGGTGGAGGAATCAAAACAAGAGCTGCTGCTGCTGCTGCTTCTGTCTGTCACCACATGTCACTGCCGCATTATGAAAAAAAAAAATAAGAGCCGTGCACAAGAGAACAAATGGTCAGCTTTGTGCTATATAAACAGAGAGCAGCTCAGGCATAACTCCACTCTGCTCCTTCTCTGTGTGTCCCTGAGATTGAGTCATTTGCATTTACAATGCCCTAAACTTTACTCTCACAGCTAGCGAATGAATGGCCGTGGCCAGATGGGTGTTCAAAGAAATCCTCGTCTGGGTCTGAGTCACTGCATGCAAGCTTTTGTCACTCGGTGGGGACGTGACATGACTTCAGCTGCTGCGGCATTTCAGGAACACATAAACAAACACACGGTCGGAAGCATATGCTACCATGCAATGCAATGCATACTGACGGAAAATTACAGCACTTCATGTAGAGGTCCACCTCTAACAAAGAGAGCTAGTTGAAGTGAAGAGGTGTGTGACGACGTCAAAGTAACAGGATGTAAACTGCAGGTAGACCCAGTCCTGCCAGTTTTATATAGCTACTATTATTGGATTATTATTATTCGTTCGTTGATTGTGTAAGCAGCATTTTCTTTTTCTTTTTTTGAAGTGGCTGGTTGAATAAATACTCTTTTTATGTTACATTGTGTACAAAACTGTCTCAAAAAACAGTAACTGCAGTTACTGCGAGAAGATACTACTGTCAGTGAAGTAGTGAAGTACATGTGCCTCTGAAACGTTGTATAGTTTAAGTCTAAAGCAGCATAAAATGCACACATGCCTCAGAACCACATATAAGTCTGACATTTGGGTAGATGCACCTAGTTACTTTTTGACACTGGATAGAAAATCCATAATAATCTCATATATTTGGATTTTTAATGGACTGACTTTAATAGACTTGAAGTCAATTTTGGGTAGAGGAAAGTCAGCAATTTTGATACTTTTTAAAATTTACTTTTAATTCAACCTAAATAGATTTCTGAACAGATGCATTATGTAGTTATTCGCACAATGCACAGTAAGAACTTGCATATGAGGTATCATAATTGACAGGGAAGGGTGTGTGCGATGGCTGGTTGCAGCCCCCTCCTTTTGTGATGTATGGCGTGGCATATGCAGCACGTTTTTGAGCCTGATGAGGCGGCTGTTCAGACGTGGGTGGAGACGTTGTCTCATGGTTGTGATAATGAAAGAAATCCAAGAACTCTGATAATATAGAAACGTGTGCTCACTCAGCCCATCTGCTAGTTGTGAGATGCCATGGACATGACAAATTCACAGATTTAAAGCCAAGGCATTTTTGACAGAGGCAAAGGAGAGGGGTGTTGGATCTCTTTGTTGTCTTACATTATTGTTATTTTACATGCATCCTTTTATTAAGGCCAGATAATAGAAATAGGACATGTTGTGTTGCGTTAAACACAAAGTCTACATGCTTTATTATGCCATGTGCTTTCTTGTCAAACTGTACGCCATCTGCAACTTGTTCTGTTAATGGTTATTTATCACTGTGTATAATCCCATAGTGTATAGACCTGCTTTATATAAGCATTAATGTACTGTTTATCAAGGGTGTCTTTGATAAAACCATGTAAGGTTTGTTTTCAGGAGTCGGCTGTCTTGTGACTGGAAGCTTTCTGCCTCTCCTCCTCCTTTCACCTTCTGCCCCTCAAACATAAGCCCAAAGGTAGCAAACATTACGCAAGCTGTTGGCAGACTGTGCCGAGCCTAGAGCACATGGCGTAGTCAAACCTTTTAGTAGGAAAACAAGATCACACGTCGAAGTGCAGGGGGTGGGTCAGTGTCACTATAGGTCAAAAGGAAGAGGGATAGGCCATCATAAATAACTTCAGGTGGCAACAACCTCATTTCTGATGCAAAAGGAGCTCAGTTAGAAGGCAGTGAGGAGGGGGTTCTCTTTTCAGGCCGAGGTTATTTCAGCCTGAAATATGATATAACAGAGGTGTGTCTCTATTGTTTTTGTTGTTGTTGTTGCGTTACATGACGACAACTGCAGCACAGATTCTTCTACAATATCCTGTTGCAGTATAGTTGTTCATGTAGCAGGGGCAGTACTGTGTTAGTCTTGCACCATTGTCCTTGTATCAGATACGGATACAGTAGGTCACTCTGCAACTTTGACTCTTTATTTTTTTCAGAAATATCATCACTGCTGTTGCATGGCATGCATTCTTATTAGTGGCCCCTGCATTTGATTTAAAAACGATTCAATCTAACACAAATTTATTTATATTCTAGTGGGGCTCCCACATTGTCCAAGGTTACCATGTATTACTAGTTGAATCTGTGGGGAATGAATATTGTTTTCAAACGTGTATTTCATTATAAACAAACAGTACGTAAGAACCTTGAGTTGGAATATTTCACTCAAAATGAATGTCATGTCATTTTAAATAAGATGTACTGGGACAACAGATAACTTAGTGTATATGTGCATAGTCTCCAGCTGAGATATGCTGCATTAAAATAAAAAATCCTTCAAATATATGAGCGTCACAAAAGGCACATGGTTATATCTGCTTTATCAATGGCCAGAACAAGTCATTTTGATCAATGTTTTGAAAATGACCTCAGGTGCAGTTTGTGTGAACCAGCAGGATATGTTGCAAAAACATTCCTGCTCTATCTAGTATAAACAGTACAGTCACACATACTGTATGACAAATGAATATGTAAATGTATACATGAAACACATGCCGACCAAGCCCAAATAAAACTGCCAGAGGCTGAGGAGATAAGTTGGAGGGAGGCAGTAGTCGTACACTGTTGCAATAAGTTGCATACTTTTCTCAAGTGCCAAGGTCACAGTGCTCCAGGGTGCTGGTTGCTCCTTTTCTAAGAAAGCTTTCCAGAGCAAACTTCGAAGAAGAGCGTAGTCTCCAGTGCAGGAGAGCCTCAAATGTAACCAACCACAAAAATGTATGTGCTTTAGGTCTTCCAGGAGTCAGACATCTTCACTGGAGGACCTGGATGAATCCAGATTTTCAGGAAAATCCCTCTAACACAGAAAGAGTTACCAAGGATTTTGCAACAGACGTTGTTTTGTTCCAACTATGTTCCAGTTGTTCTCTGTATTCTTCTCCTGCACTTTGCTCTTGTTACATAACAATGTGAAACAAAGCATTTTGAAAAATAATCATGTTTTGAAATTCTTAGAGTCCCTCTCTCTCAGATTGGGCAATAAGGCAGAAACTGCAGGGGGTTACTAGTCAGTGCACAGCTGGAGGGTTTAGTCATATCCGTGGGTTCTTCACACTCAGCAGTCGTGGATGTGTCAATACTTCTTCAGAACAAGGTGGAAGTTTCAGCTCAGTTTGTCTTCAATGTAGATTTTGCAACAGCAGATGTAAACATTTCTCTGTATACACTGAGATACACTGTGCTGTGCTTTTTATCGTTCGGCGGAGCACTGTGACAACTCTTTCGGCTGTCAAGTAATCTATTGGTTATTTTCTAAATGAACGGTTGAGTGTGTTAAAGCTCAGACACTGTGAAACATCCATCCCATCCATTTTCTGAGAGCTGAAGGCAGCGTCTTTAAAGTGTTTTGTCCAGTAAGTGTCAAACTCTCAGATTTTCATGTTACTTTCAAGTTAAATCAGAGCGAATCTGCAAATTCTGAAGAGCAGAGCAGGTTGGACCAGTTATAAATTACTTCTCTCTGGGCCTCTTCTTAGATGATTTGTCATCTTATAGGTCCGCTTCAGCTGAAGGACTCGTCATTCCTACTGCAACTCGCTTGCAAACCACTAAACCGTTAAGGGTGTGTCATTTCAACATCTGCTGAGTCACATTATCTCCCAAACCCCCTTTCTCTCTACGTGTAAATAATCACACTGTACCATCAAAACAACAGCCAGACACTGCTGTGTAAACCCTGACAGAGTTGGACAAAGCTTTCGTCTGATTGGCTGCAGCCTGAAATTCTTCCCCCTTGTCCGTGGCCTCTTTCCAGTACTTCCCCTCATGTCTTGCAATTGCACACAGCCCTTTGGGGTTGTCTGATACATTCCAGAGGAGAAAAACACAGCAGAGGCAGGGAGGGAGGGAAGAGCACAAGGCGGGCACAGTTTATCTCACACGTAACAGGCGTAGCGCATGTTGCCAGAACAGCGCACGCAGGAAGTGACTCCACTGACGGAGAGAGGAGGGACAATCCTGTAAGAGGATCAGGTTGCAGAAGGCAATGAGGTCATTTCAGTTGGTTGTTGTTATTGGGGCAGATAGTTACATCAGGTTTTGTTCATAAAAAAAAAAATTATATTAGCAAGTCTGAATGTGGTGTTTTAACAGCTTGAATTCATGAGAGGATCTGGAAACAATCTGTATGATGTATATATGCTAATAAACAAGTCATATCTATACATAGAACAAGTCAAGTTATCTGTGGTTGTATTGACTAACATACAGTACAACCACAGATAATACCCCCCCAGTCATTCAGTGTTGAAAATGTGAGTACATATACTTTACAAGTATTCAAGTACCACTATTTCATTCTGCTCCATACTTCAGCTACCCCACACTCAATTTATTGACAGGTTTCTATGTACTTTTAAAATGACGTTTGAACACACAATCTCAGTAAATACAAATCATTTGTTAAAAAAAATAAATAAACAAAAATCACCACTTTGGTTTGACATCACAAGGGTAGTTGGAGTCTTTCGGCATATTTCTAATGCCCATCTGTCATTTCCCCTCTAAAACTATGCAATAGTTTAATGACAGGAACTTCCTAATGACAGGACATGTCCTGTATTGGGTTGCATTAGATTGAGAAACCACCAGTCTGATGAGAATCACACGTCTGCATGTAAGCACTTTAACTTTAACTAAAGTAAGTGTTGCTGATCATGCTTTCTTCCGCCCCTGCAGATAATCACAGCCTCCAGGCCCCAAGGGCAACAAATGAATGAACAGGAACTGTTTCTTGACTTGTGACATGTTGTTGGCACTTGTGATTCATCTTGTTGTGACCTGTGTGAGAGTTTATTGCCTATTAGCTACATAATCCAAACTATTATGACTGATGACTGCGTCTAAATCCAAGCAGAAACGTTGTTTTCAAGCCTGGTCATGACTGTTGTTGACCCAATCATGCTAAGCTCGGCCCATTCAAAACAAAAACTCTCTGTATTCATCACAGGACAGTCTGGCCTGTTTCTTACATAACCAGCTTAGTCGGATCATTAACCCGATTCAGGTCCTGGCCTCCCCTCTTCATGGCTATATCTGGGACACTCGGCAGATTTCATAAGGGCCACAATATTAACTGTAGGATTACAGTATTTCCTCAAACAAGGATGGATTTTGGTGTCTGACGCCACCCAGTGGACGGTTTTACACTTGGCCTAGTCAACCATGTGCTACCACCAGGGTTTTGTCATGTGAGGTACGAGTCCCGTGTGACCTTCAGCTGCCAAGTGTATCTGCAACAAACACCTGCAGGTTTGACATCTGAGAACCTGCCTGGTGGCCCGCGGCCCAAAGTATACAATAACACAAAGTTGATCACGTCTGATTCACCAGCCAGCCCTTACTGTATTTGGCTCTTTTCCACTTGTGCATATAAATAAATATCTATATATATATATATAAATCTTGAAATGAATGCAACAGAGCCCAAAATTAATTTTTGAAAAACTGTAAAAAACCAAAATACTTTCAGAAAGAGAGGAAACTATTGTCTCTCTCTGTGGGACTGTTTGTACTGTACTGTATTGATTTTGTACTGCCTCTCTGCCCTGAAAAAATTCATTACTGTTCTGCATACACTGTTTAGATATCTTTGCCAAGCAGGAAATTAAAACCCATGAATTCAGTTAAGCTGGATCCCAGGGCTGTAACTTTCAGGTGGGAAAGGAATTTGAATCAAAAAGTGATTATGATCTCAAATTATAAGAGAGTAGAGAATCATTTTAATGTAACAACATAGCAATTTTATAGATTTACAGTAAGAAATCGTACTAATTTTAGATCATTTTGAAAGAGAGAAAGACAGAAGCATCCTGGAATGATTGAAATTCAAATAAAATAGAAAAACAAAAACATCAACAACACAAACATACACCTCTTAATACTGTGCTCTGATAAAAGGTCTGGAAACTTTTTTTTTTTTTAAAGGAAACAGAACGCCTCAACACGACAAGGTTCATGGTTAAAACCTACAGTATGTGGCTAAAATAGATTACAGTACTTAAATATAAAAATAGACTCTTTTCGGAATTTGTTTGTTCTTTTTAGTTCTCTGCTGCAGTCGTCTAGATGGACGGATGCGTTCGTCCCATGTGTCCACAGCTCCTTGGTGCTCCCTCAGTGGCACATCCGAGAGGTCATCTCTTTCTGCGGCACAACACACCACATACACACGGTACAGTGAGCTACTGCAGTGAAGAAAGCAGTGAACAGACTTTAAAGATATTTGTAATATCACAAGGAAAAATGTCTATCTCCATTCACTGGATTCAGGAAATCTCCATAAAGAAAAGCCTTTGCCCTCCCCTTACTTTATATCATATCAAAGGTTTTATCCATGTTTATTCAAAATTAACTGCACTGATTTTCATATCCAGCTCCACATGACATCCTCTCCGCTCTTTAACTCACCAGAGGCTCCAGCTCTTTATGGTCCGTCAGGTTGAACTCAGTCACAAAATAATAAAAATGCTTGTAGCAGGTATTGACATGAGCCTCGGCCCCCATCTGGCTCACACGGTCAAAGTGGTGGATGTAGACGTGGACGAACACCCGGAACAGACGAGACAAAATCTTCTTAGCCACCTGCATGAAGGTCTTAGGGAAGGGAGTACCTGCGAGTCAAACAGATGGGAGACGGGAGAAGACGGCGGT
>OMNW01009740.1:69553-86949 GCA_900303245.1 Selene dorsalis | reverse complement strand
GGTCAATCCTGGTGACCTTTTACTCTCCACACCACAGAGAGCAACACATTGGAAATCCTTAAGTCTTTACAGCAAAGGTTAGAAAATCTTTAAGGCACATTTGTGTTGGTCGGTCAGCAGCGTGCTCAAGGACGCAGCCAGCATCACTTCATTCATGACTGGAAAACTAACACGACTTGGGCTGGAGGGGGGGGGCATTAAACCTCAGCTCCAACCAACTGATTAATTTAGTATGTCGTTTTGTTTTGACTAATTCAATAAAATTTCAGGAATCTGTTCCAGAGGACAGACGCGTCAGAGGTCGTTTCTATTCATAGCCCGCTGTACGTTGTGTGACCCATTTTTAAATCCATTGCTTGGATGTTTCTCTAGTTAGTCAGATGCCAAACCAAAGCACATGGCACAGAGTTCACACATGCACAGCGCAGGGTGAGGTGGGGGAGGATAGAGAAGTGAGAATGCCACAGCAGCAGAAGATAAACACTGTGCACACACGGAAGGTAATTCAATAAACGTGGCCTTGCAGATTTAATCTAAAACATCGCTGTCCATCGTCTGAACACTGTCTGCATCAGATTTTAGCTGCCTTCACTCACCAGGATTTTATCTTCATTTCATTTTCATTTGCCTTGTTCTCCTTAATCACATTATTTGCATGTTAATTATTTATGTGTGCTCTTGGGGTTTTCGTGTGACTCATGCTGAAAGAGCAGAAAGATTACTCATTCAAGTCATTCATTAAATACAAAGTCTTTTGCATGTGACAGCAGTGGCCCGGGACACTTGCAAATCATAATCATCTGTTGAATGTCTGCTAGTTTTTATCAGAGATTTGTTAGATGTTTTATTGGAATAATATCCTAAAAGGAAAAATCAGAAAGCAAATATTAGAGGGAAATCTAAAAAACAAGCAGCTATGTACAGGATTAATGCTGTTTTTTTAATCTGCTTTCCTCGGCTGTTAAGAATCCAGTGATCCCGGAAACTCATCTCGTGGTTCAGTCTGTGCATCCGAATCCTCGGCTATATTTTGAACTATTGATTAAAACATCTCAACTGGTGAAAATCTGCTGCTTCCTACAATTATCAATCCACCCCGACTAAAGTTTCAGATAAGATATAAAACTCTCAGGGTTCACTTTGAGCTCTTGTGGCTTGGAGTTCGTGGATTGTTAATTTATGGACCGAACTAAAATGGCTTAATTGACAATCATCGTATTGGCTGGTCACTTGTTGCGTCAGGAATCTGTGGACACTGTGAATGGGTGGCAGCTTGGTTTGCAAACAACTCCCCGACTCATTTTTAAAGGCCTGGATCTTTTACAGCGAGATTTCTTGAGCTTTTGCCAAGCAGAGAGAATCTTCAAAAACCAAACGTTTTCTGACCCAACTCTGAATCGTTAAGGAGCCACAGTCCTCGCACACCTTCTGCAGCTGATCTGAACACTTACCGACGTTGGTGGGGAAGATGTTCTCATTGTTGATCTGTACCTCGATCCAGTCCATGAGCAGGCTCATGTATTTGGGGGCCGACAGCGCGGTCGGCCTCTTGTACTTGTGCTCGTCTTGCCAGCGGTATTCGTACTTGGGCCCGCCGGACATGACGGGGCAGGTTTGATCGGTGCAGGAGTCGCTGATGGTGCCATAGATGAGGTTGATGCGGTTGAAGAAGTCGACCACATGGACGGCCACCCAGTCGTTGAGGTCCTCGCCGTGGGGCAGCTGCACGGCCTGCTTCAGGTCCAGCCCCGCATTCAGAGACGCCTGGGCCTTCTTGTGCAGCTCGAAGCGCTGCGTCCCGGGCTCAAACTTGCGCTTGGGCCGGAATGTCCTATCTTTGTTGAAGACTTGTTTCAGAGCCAGGGACATGGTAGCATGTGGTGGCAGCGGCTGGTGATTTGTTTGAACACTTCTGGTGAATTATTTACTGTTGAGAGTCAAAAAGGTTGCGTAAACAACCAGAGCAGTTTTCGTTCTGGGCTGTGTGTTGGTGTTTGTTTGGACTTAGTCTGTAATTCTGTAAACCTGCATATGATAAGAGAGGAGAGACAAAGGGACAGATTGGTTAATGAATGCTCATTTACATATAACTACATGGTTTCTATCAAAACAAATGTTAACAGTACCTCTTATTCAGGAGCTGCAAATGGTGATGGTTTTTAATATCTTTAATATCTATTCTGATTATTTTATTGGCCAGTCAATTTGTTATAGGAGGTTTTTGAGTATAAAAGAAATAGTTATGAACGCTCATCAAAATTCCTCAGCATCCAAACCCCACATACATTTACATTATTATCATAACAAATTAAGTAACCCTCAGAATTAATAAGTTGAATAATGTTGAAATAGATGATTGACAGAAAAATGTACTTTTCTTTTGAACCATTTAAGATCACTGATTAGATTATGATTGGGGCCATAAAGATAAAATGTGTTAAATAAATGAAATGTTCTTGTTTCTTATCCATCAGTTTTCTCTGCTTTATATAATTACCAACAAAATGATTTATGTATCTTTTTTTATCAGCTTCTCAGGCAAATGAGACTTCATCTAAATGAAGAATGTAAAGAGCAGTTTCAGGCCATTGTCTGACATTTTATAAACCAATCAACTAATCAATCAAGGGAAACAATCGTGCAGATTATCTGATATATCCAGGAGCTACAGAGACAGCAGCATGTTGGGTCCAGTTTTTGAGTTGTTCCGGGTCTAAACTTACATTCACGTGTGTAGCAAACTTTTAAGCCCCTTATCCACTTCCTTGAGCTGATACAAATCTCAAACTCACGAGTGTTTGTCTTGAAAACCGGCATAAAAAAGGCAGAGATCATGTGAATAACATAAATCTCAAGTGAAAGAGCAGGAATGAAAGTGTGTGAATTATCATGAGGTGAACTGATGATAAAATACAGTGCACTCCATTATTTCACCTTATAATAAACGGTGGGAAGAGACTGATTCACATTTATTACCAGAATTCACATTTGAGTGTCATCGCCTCAGGTAAAAGACAAGTCAGGACAGTGTCAACAACACAAAAGGCCTGAAGCGGGGAGGATGAAACACCGTCCTTCACTCAACCTGAGTCATTTCCTATTTCAGACACTAATTCGCCGTGAAACCAAGAATCTGCGGAATGACAATAAAAAACCAAGTCTGACCGCCCCTTCACACCAATAACAGCATCATTTGGACATAACCATCTTAATTTCTGCACCGTCATCTGCACATTTACACAACCTTCGTGTCGTTTCTTGTCACATTTTCCGACATAAAAAGCCCAGAGATTAAACAGCAGGGCACATGACGACAGGACCAAGTTTATTCGTGACGTGACTAGCTAACTCGGTCTCAGACTTGTTGCTTCCTACAACGGCTGAAAACCACACACACATAAATCGCCATTAATTCGCCTCGTTTACGCTCAGTTCACTTCACATCTGAAATAAAAACCGTCGAAACACGGTGGTTGTCGCAGGCTGGAGATCAAACGGTGATGAAATCGCACCGTTCAAAGCCACTTTCCCCGAACTTACTTGTTCCGCCTTCCTGTTCCGTCAGTTTCCTTCGATGTTTTATCGAAAATTATCAAGTTACTGGTCAATAGCTTTACGGCAACAGCATACACAGACTACATTATGGATACATGATGCCATACGTGTTGTAGATTTACTGATAAATCAATAAACATGCCACTTTAATAAAGAAACTAACGACAGACTCCTCCCTGCTAAACGAAAAGTATACCAGAGTCAAGTCAGAGGCACTGCGAACCGCTTCCGGTGATAACTTTCAAAATAAAACCCCAGTTTAACCTAAACCCAATATTTAGCTTAACATAAAAGTTGTACAAATTTGCTCTAAACAACAAATTTACTGGTTTCCCCCCCCCCTGAAATTATTCTACAGCATTTATTCATATCAATATAACTCTAACTATGGGTTATGAAACCCCAGACGTAGTGAAAAGACATCCACACTGAAAGTAAATTGTAGTTTTCTTTTTTTTTTTTTGGTTTGTGGTTAATTTAAATCAGTTTAATAATTCTGTGACTCTAGTTGGTCTATGTTTGTTCCATGTCATTTCTTTTAGTCATGATAGTCTAGTGTCTGTGCTTGTTTTTCTGTTAATTGTCATTTTGTGTCCCCTTGAGGTCACCTTGTGTCTCTGAGGGGTTTAAATTCTTGTTTGTAATAATTTCATATATTTGTTGTTGTTTTGCGTGTGTGCTTAGGTGATTTTGTGCTTCTTTGATTCTTAAATCTTTGCTTCTTTTTTGCATTGCTGTGATAATTTTGCATATCATCATACACCTGTAGTCGTTTTACATCTCACTGTGGCCATTTTGCATCACTTTTTAATTATTTGATTGACTTTGCATCTTGAAAAGTGTTACTTCAGTAATGGTCTTACTACTACTAGAGTATTGTAGAAACACTTTCAAGTATCGATACAGGCATTATGGCCATTTTGTTTGCATCTGATCAGTGAGAACATTTTACTTACTTTTCATCTTGGTTTTGCCAGTTTTACCCAGCAGAGTATTTGCAGTCTTATTCCTTAACACTGTTCACACATACAACATTTGATACAGTGTGTTAAACCTGTGTCAGTGGGTTCACGAAAAACTTTAGGCCTTTTATTTTGAAGACAAATTCTCCAACTTCCGGTGTTGTGGCCTTCAATGTTGCCTGGTAGCTCACAAGTACTTCCTTTGGCAGGGGGCACCCTGACTAATCCCACTTATTTTGTAACACAGTCATTATCAGTCAGGATACATGGTGTTTGAATTACTGGTAGGAAAACAAAAGGCAACATCTGGTTTAAAGTTTAAATTCAATATTCTGCCAATTAAGTTATTTATAGCCCTTTCACATATTATGCATTTTAACACATAACACAATACTATTTAAGACTACTGACTATAGGTATTTGTGAACCTAGTGCTATACAAAACAACATAAATGGCTGAAATTCCCTTTAAAACTCTGAGAACTATTTGTGTTCCCACGCAAGTCTTTTATTGTGTAAGACTAGTTTAGGCAAGGCCTCATAAAATCTCTTTCATGTTCTCCCTGTAGACTTTTTCATGGCAGACTACCCACCTGAAATGACTGCACATGTACATGCTGCATGTTTCTAGGATGTTACCATGGACAAAACGAGACAGTAGGCCTCTGGGCACAGACATGTAGAAGACCCCCAACCCCCCGCTACGCAGGAGAAGCAGACAATACACGCAAAATGTTGTTTGGTTCGTACTGTATATCTTTGTAGTTGTCTCTCCAATGACTAATCTCCAATTTGACTTTACAGTGAGAAGTGTTAACAGGCAACCCATATAGAGGTGACACATCATATAATTGCATTGTTATATACAGTCATTTTTATTAGATGGTTCATTTTTCCTTTTCAGATTAGTGAACAGCGGAAGGTAAATAAAAACTGACTTTGCACAAACACTGAAGCCACACGCAGCTCAATCAGTTTTATTCTACTTTATTTGGCATGAAAAACAACAAACTGCAGATTACACAGAAAAAAACAAGTTAAATGTGTATAATATATTCCCACTGAACCCCAACATACCAGAATATAAAATTAGTTAGTCCATTAATATGAAGATGTTGATGCTTAACATTCAAACCATGACCGACAGAGATCCTCCTTCATGGCTGACACACTGAAGTTCAATTTACAAAATGCACATTTATTGTCACTGAGGCCTGTTTAGCTGTATCAGTGCTGCTGTAGTCAAAGCTGGTCAATGTGCACCATTCATAAGAAGCTCTTTGTTTTGCTTGTTTAATGGCCAGTTGAAAGGATGCTTTGTGCAGCACTGGGACAGTATGTGCCTTGTTTCTGTCTACTTGTCAGGCTCAGCAGCGGCTGCATCTCCCTCAGGCTTGGCCTTGTTGGATATGGAGTAATAGTACAACCTCATGGACTCCTCAACTTTCTTGAAGTCTGGACGGTCCTCATGCCTGATGAGAGAGGGGAGAGGAGGATGTGTTGTGGTTGGTGGAAAGAAATGTCACAAGATCTTAAAAGTAAGAAACCATCTCAGTGGCTTTGCATGAGGCTGATCATGTTATAACACATGTACATTTAGTGCTGCCACTGCTGCCGTGGGTGATACTGTTAACACTGAAGATGTAGCTTTGCTTTTTCACAAGTGCGGGTGACACAGTGGAATAAGGAGAAGCACTCACCAGTATAAATAAACATAACATATAAAAACATAAATATATATCAAAATGTGATGTAACCTCTGCCTATGCATGAACTTTCCAGTAGATCTCGCTGTATCACTGAAGACTGTACTTTACTGTTGAATATTTGACTGGTGTCAGGTTATTAGTAGTAAACACAAATATAGTTTTCTTTAATCAAAAAAGAAAAAATGTTTGAAGTACACATATGTCTTGTTACCAAAAACGTAGGGTGGCCACTATTCAACCTGACGGGTGAAAAAACTAAGGCTTGTCATACTAATTACTTTGACTGTAAAGACAAGTCAGTCAAGTAAATCAACATTTCTATCAGCACTGTAAAGCGATAGGATACTTATAGGACACGTGTAAAGGCTCCCTTCCCTACATAGGTAACAGTTATTTTCTAATTAATAACTGCTTTGTCACTTTCCATACTGACGACAGCATACGTCAACACTGGCTGTGCTCCAAACCAGCCCTCCTCCATGTCACAAGGTGAGCTTTAAAACTTCTTATTACAAACTCCAGATGTTAAAGCTGTGCATTTTATGTTTACATTTCAACTACTCATCACAATCCCATTTAATCTGAGTACTGACAGAATGGATGATCCAATAAAATTAACATGTTGTTTAGAAACCTAAGCTTAAAACACATGGACAGTGTTGAGCCAGTGTCTTACTTGTATGTCCAGCACTCGTTCATCAGTGCATACATTCTCTCTGGACATGCTGCTGGAGAGTCCATGCGACTCCCATTTTCAATGAAGCGTATCACCTCCGGTCCTTTCATTTTCTGGACACAGTTGAGAGAAAAGAAAAACGACGTTCAGGACCAATACTGCTCGTAACTGTAAACACTACGATCAAAGTATCATCTAAAGTCGGTAGCTGACATTGATACTGTACCTTATAAGGCTTCCCTCCATAGGAAAAGGCCTCCCACATGGTGATACCAAAACTCCACACGTCACTTTTACTGGAGAATTTGTGGTAGTTTATACATTCAGGAGCGTACCACTTCAGCGGCCATTTACCTGCAGTGCGAGCCTGCACAACACAAAATGTATCACAATAATCAGCTTGTCAATGAGTAATGTAGAGGTTGTGTTTGTTGTATTGTTGCGTGTAGACCTCAGGAAGAGTAGCTGCTGCATTACTGGCAGCCAATGTGGGTCAAAATGAAAGAATAGAGGAGTAAAAGAACATCCAAAGGAAAACTGGTTCACTTTATTTATAATTAGAGACAACTTATTGTATTTAAAAGGGGAGAGGGGATGATTGAGTGGCACATCGTTCACGTCTCAGTTATATTTCTAAGGCAAATTATTTAACTTAAATACTGTTCGCTACATTAGAACAAAATGAGTTGATATGTACTTTGTCTAGATTTTCATATTACCTTTTCAATCCCAATAAAAAAAGACATACTATATTTTCATTATTCCTTTTAGGTGTAATATTTACCAATGAATCCGGGCAGCACCAAAGCCTGAGTGACCTAGAGTAGATCTATGATGTCACTTCATGGACATCATGTAGACGTTTATGACACAGTGAGAAAATAATTACTTGGTCGATTTGCCGTGGTTTAAAAACATCTGAGACCTCCTGATGTGGGACAGATAGTTCCTGTTGAATTACACAGTTTGTTCCCGCTTTTGTGTTTCGTATTGTGTCCTTTGAGGTGGGATTCATATGACTGTGTGATAACTACCCTCCTTCCAGATGTGGGTCAGTAAACCAGTCAAAAAAAAGAGAAAGAAAATTGATTCAGTGTTTGCTCTTGTTTGCACACGGCACGTAACAGCTTTGGGGTGATAATGTTGTGGGTCAGAAATTCCCCGAAAAGCAATCAGTTTAAGATAAACTATCTATTTGTGTTAGCTGCAACCTTCACACCCACGTCCTGTGGTTACTCTACATTTGTCTTCGAGTGCAACTGCTTTCAGAAAATTAGGCTACACGTACCTTATAGTAGTTGTCATCTGCTCCCAGGGCCTTGGAGAGACCAAAGTCACTGATTTTGGCGAACTGCTGGTTGACCAGCAGGACGTTACGAGCTGCTAAATCTCTGTGCACAAAGTTCTTCTCCTCCAAATACTTCATCCCCATTGACACCTGATGCATCAGCATGACGATGTTCTCTGCGCTTACAGTATCCCTGTTGGACAAAAATAAGACAATTGTATTTTTTTTAAGCTTTTCCAAATCGTGCCAGTCAGGATGTTGTGTGTCATGGGCTCCCAGGCAGCCAACATAAGTCTGAGGAGTCACATGATGACTTAACAGGAAAACAACAAAAATGTTACCAGTAAATATCTAAAGGTTGAAATCCAGTGTATTTTTATCACTTCAAGCATCGAGATCTTCACATGGGGAATTTTTTTTTTTTTTTGCTGTTTTGTGTGTTTCATACTTTTTTGTCTGTCTTGTTTTCTCCTTGTCTTTGTGTCTTGTCTATGGTTTGCCTTGTCTTTGCAGTTTCTTTGCTTCTAACTCTCAAAAGAGAAATGTAAACATGGAGGCTGTGGCCCAGCTGGATCTGTGCACAGTAGAGCCATTCACAAACACATCCATGCTGCTACTATGATCAGAAAAACTGAAATTAACTGAAATTGCGTTCAATCGATGTAAATATTTTCATCACATTTGCGATGTTGAGTCTGATAAAGTGTCCAAAAACTCACTTTTTGCTGCTGAGGAATTTGTTGAGAGGCCCTGCAGAGGCCATCTCCATGACCAGCATCAGGTTCTCAGCGTTGCAGAGGCCGAGCATTCGGACGATGAAGGGGTTGCTCAGCTGGTGCATGATCTCCGCCTCCCTCATCATCTCCTCCTTCACCATCTTCTCATTTTCATTCTTCAGCACTTTGATGGCCACATCTATCTGACCCCTGAAACAAACAGGAGGGCGAAGGGGAGGCAGGTTGTTTGTGTTATAGCATTTAACATTTTTACCAACAAACAGTACTGTATATCACACCCCAGCTCTTACGAGTCACTCTTGAGGACTCCCTTCTTGACACAGCCAAAGTTCCCAGAGCCGAGCTCCACCTCGTCCATCAGCAGCTGGCTCCTCTTGATGTTAAATCTCTTCACATCATTGGGGTTGTGGTACGGGTTGAAGCCGGTGCAGTCCATGGGCAGAGGGTCACGCTCTATGCTGGCAGGTGCTGCGAAGGTACGAGCCACATGAGGTAGATTTCAGTGATTCAGCATGTTCTGATATTGGCAAGTTTTCACACGTCTGCTCACACTGCTGAACAGCTGGTATCCATCAGGTTTAGGGTCTTTTTAAGCCCCATTTAATTTGAAGTGATCAAATGTTCAGTTTTTTTTTTAAAACAGATGTTGAGTTTGTTTTATTTCACCTCTGTCAAAATGTAAATGATCATCTTTAAGAGATTTTAAAGAGGGATGAACCAAGTAGACATAAAACCTCAAGTGCCTCTTGTTGACTTTAATGATTATTTAACTGCATCCAGGTTTGAAATATAACTGGGAACATTTCATCAAGCGCTGAATTTTGAGGCTCTTGTACTTTACTTGAGTATTTCCATTTTATATACAAACTATATAACCAGTGTAAAAGAAGCATAAAATGCAATTAATGCATATTTTGAATTAAGCAACTTAATTATATATTCCATACTTTAAATTTGCTTCAACCCCACCTGAAACAACATAATATTTCTGCTCATAGACTAAAGTAACTCTAACAATATATCAGATATGCAATAAATAAATGAAAAAAATGTATAAAAATAGAGGCTGCTTGTACTTCAGGGAACTGACCTCGAGGTGGCGGTGTGTATCCATTTTGTCCTGGTCGCCTCTGAGGAAGTGACAAGAAAAGTGAATGTCACATAATGAACATTTTGCTGACTTAAAAAGTGCAGGGTGTTGTTATTACTCACTGTTGTAGGAAGACTGGGCGTCTCTGCAAAGGTTGAGATTAGATCAGAGTCAATAGAAAATGGTGATATAAGTTTAACAAACATGGACAGTTTGGTTTTTACATCAGTGACAGAATATCTGTACAACTGAGGGAAAGAAAAGGAGTAATAATATAAGGTTTTCAGTACTTCCGGCTGCGTTGCTGTTTAGGCACGCTTCCCCGAGAACAGTGACCAGGCCGTCAGGTTTCATCTTCAGGTACTCAACCAGCTGGGGAGATTGAGATAAAGTTGAATTATACCTCAGAAAAAGGCCGTCAGCTCCAACAGAAATAACAGACAGGAAAATTAAAAAAAACAACAACAACATCTCTACCTGCCAGATTGTGTCAAACTTTGTTCCATCTGGCATGGAGAATTTCCCTGATTTGTCTTGAAGAATCTGATAGTGGTAAACTGTTTTCCCGTACACCATGGAGAGAGCAAAAGTACCAGTCTCCTCTCTGTCCCTCACTCTGATAAAACACAACACAGTTCATTGTTAAACCTTCACCAAGGACGTTTCACACACAAGCTTCAGAGGTTAGTGGACAAACAGGCAGAAAAAGTACGAGGTGCAAACCCTGAGTAACTGAGTAACTTACAGAAACTTGCCGTCTGGCTGCGCTCCAGAGTAAAGCCGCCTCTCACCTTCCTGGCGGCTGATTTTGCTGTGATACCATGACATCTTCTCATGGGCCGTGGTGGCGATCAGCTTCTCCAGCTGAGGAGCTTGACTGATGATGGCCTGCTCCATGGCTTCGCCCTGGACAGACACACAGACACAGAAACATTCAGGACGTATGTGTTTTTGAAAAACGGCAGATGCATGTGTGTGTGAATTATCCTACTTATGCATCACATCTTGCAACTGTGGCTCATTTTTCAGATGTTTCTCACCCACTTTGGCTGTCAAATGTGGTGCAGTGGAGCAGAGAGGCAAAGGTGTCACAGTCACATGTCAGTTAGAATAATATTACAACCACAGTAAATAGTGATAGGTAGGTGAAACTCACACATAAAATACACATAAAATACAAAGCATGCGCTGTCAGGTGGCTCAAGCACCCCATATGTAGAGGCTGTGGTCCTCGCTGCAGCTGGCCCTAGTTCGAATCCCGCGTTGGGTGGTCCCTTGCTGCATGTCATTCCCCCTCTCTCTGCCTCCCCGTTTCCTGTCTCTCTCTCAACTATACTATCAAATGAAGGCAAAAGCTCAAAATATATACTTTAAAAATAAAAAGCAAAAGTTGCAGTGACTTAAGCATTATAATAGGTACCATTATTAGACTGCTAATACAGATGCAAAAATGCATGCACAGCATTTTTCTGTTGCAGCTAATTGAGGTGGAGACCATAAACTTTCCCTCTAATCTGCATTTAATGTGCTTGCCATGTCAAATTCAAACATACAAAGAAGTCAGTGACTATATTTTTTGAATAAGTGTAGTAGAAAATACAATATTTTCTGCCAAAATGTGGTTGCATATATTAAGCAGCATAAACTGGAATAACTCAAGTGAAGTTACAGTGAATGTTCTCAGTTACTTTCTATTGCTGCTGAGAGGTGCTACTGCAGAGAGTTTCAGGCCACATAGTTTGCATACAGCACATTATGTAGTGCTGGTCTTAGCTATTTAACTCGAAATGCAAATGATGAAGGTTGAGTGCTCTCAGGATGTGAATGGTCGCTGCAGGAGGATGATTGTACAACGACAGAAGGACTCATCTCCGTCACCGAATGGAGATTCTGCACATTTTCCTGACAGTGTCTCTTTGGGACTTTTCAATGAGCTCAGGCCTCGAGGTGACAATGAGGTCATTCTGTTGGTGTCTTCGATGGGGGAACGTTATGATCAGATGTCAGTTCAACAACACTGATATTGCTATTGATATAAAGTCTTTTCCATTTATAGGGTAATTTCACCCAAATCACCTTTACATAAAGTGTTTTCTACTGTACTCTGATCCACAGCAACAGAGACGTTGACTCTGGAGACAGTGTGTTTCTGAGGAGCTTCTCAAAATCATTTTAATGACACTGTATTGGGAAAAACTATCGATAGATACACCTGAACACGTTTGTATTGTGAGTGAATCAACCACTTAACATTTTGTGCTTTTACATTTTTAGCTGTGGTGAAATATTCTGTAACTTCAGCTGTGATTTGAAAAGCAGTGTTCAAATAATTAAAGTAACAATATTACACAAAAATGAAATTATTATGAATAATAAAGGCCAATAAAATATAAAATAATCCATTAGGTAAAAATTAGGTGTTGACAGCAAACTGTACTTGAAGCATTTGAAGTAAGTATTGAATATGCTCTTATATAAAACCATATATGGATGTATACATGTATACATGAGCAGGAGCCGATTTGAACAACTTCATGTGCTGATATATTTTTATCATATACTGTTGGATAGTTTAATTTTCATCACATTTTATGAACTTTTTTTTAATATCTCAATGAAAAGTAGTGGTTAGATGTAAATGTTAAATGTACTGGAGTTTGAGTACAGTATTTCCCTCTGAAATGTACAGAAAGTATGAATTTGAAATATTTGAGTAAAGTAAAAGTTACCCTGTACTTCAGTGCAGTATTTGAGTAAATGTGCTTATTATCTTTCTACCTGTGCTGAAAAACTGGAGCTCACTGCTTCTTTAACAGTAGAAATGTTGAGCGATAACTGTTGTAGAGAACCAGGTGTCTGAGCAGAGCCTCACCTCCAGGTTCCAGGTCTGCTTCACGTACTCCCTCAGCATGTTCTCCCTCAGGTTGTCGAACACACCGGGCTGTATCTGTGTGTCCGGGGAGCGCAGGCAGGGTTTCCTCAGGGTGCACACCAGCCCATCAGGGTCCTTGCTGTAAAACTCGCAGAGCTCTGCAGGCCCACAGTGAGTCTTCCCGCCCACGATGCAGTAAGTGCCGTTCAGCTGCTTCTCCACGGAGTAGTGGTGAAACTCCAGGTTCCACACGATGGACAGGACGTATCCCCCCAGACTGCGGAGACACTGTCGGAGCAGGAAGAGGCCGTCGGCCATCCCGGCCAGCTTCAGGTGTTGCTCGGCGTCTGAGCGACTGATGCTGCCGTAGTAGAAGGGCAGCTCGGTCGCAGGGTCCACGAACATGGTGAGACCTCAGACTGGACTTCGGCTCAGAGTCCTGGATGTGGATGGTGAAGAGAAACTAGAGAAAAACAGAGAGACAGACAATGGAATAAGCAGCATTTAAACAGCCAGTCTGTGACCTCTGACCTTTCAGCCTTTTAGCACCTACCTAATTTCCAATGTACCAAATAACAGAAACAGTTGTGGAAAAATGGACCAAGTGGAAATCAATGCTAAAAATCTTTCAAATAACAAAAAAAAAGAACAACCCATCATCATCATCATCATCATCATCAGACCCTCACCTCCTTTTCTTTTCCTTTAAGTTTCACCAGGACAAACTCTACAATGTACAGGAGGATGTTTGTTCTACAGCTCTGCACAGACGAGCTGCAGTATGTCTGGATGAGACACACGGCGAGAGGCACCCACACTTTGAGACTGCATGAAGATTGCAGATTGACACACTGGTGACAAAAACCACAACAGGAAGTCGCAGTCCGCCCTCACAGCCTCCTTTCTCCAGCATCTCACTCTTCCGTTAAACAGGTGCTCTTGGGTTCTCGATTATTCCCTCTGCTTCACAAACACAAGTCTCGACAATTTCCTTTTAAGCAGGGAAAAACTTTTTAAGGGGGAATTTTATTGCTTTCATGTTGCTCGAGTAACTACTCAATACAAAATGTGATGTGATGTGATGTGTGTGTGTGTGTTTGTGTGTTAGGAATCTGACTTTAGTAAAAGTGTTTGAACTGAAGTAAAGATGTAAAGATAAGATTCAAATCAAGCAGTGTGGAACAATCAGATGGTAGCTGGTGGAAAATGCCTGTTGGTTGTTCAAACCAGAAGCTGACAGTGATGATAAACTGTCTGTCTGCTCTCAGCTCACAGACTAATATAAATATCAACAGTAAAGTCAATTATATTAATCTTGACCTCATCTTTCTGTTCAGGGTTCAGTCTCTGTGTGAATGGAAAATGCAGTAGATGCAAGAAGGAGCTGTAGTGTTTTTCACAACGCAATATAAAGTCAGAGAAATTTGAAAAAAAAAAAAAATCTTGTGAAAACCTCAGTTTCCTGGCTACACACACTGCTGCCCACATCCACAGTGGACAGCCGAGCCGAGGCTCAGAGTTGCCACAAGAAATGAGACAAGACCTGAGACTCCACTGTGGGTTGACCCCCATCTCACCACATCAAATACCTGCAACCCCCAACCCTGTGGACAAATAGATACCCTGCACACCTATAGAGACAGAGGAGTCACGATTCAACATCACCGCTGCAGGAACGGTTTACACCTGCAACAAAACCTCTGCTTGGTGTTTTACTCAGCACAGCTTGGTCCAGATGAGACATAATGTTAACTTGACACGACTTCATATACAAAACATATGAAGGCCACAAAATCCAGTCATCCAGCAACTTTCTTTGTAATATTTTATTTTCATTTCCATTATTTCACTGTGATTTCTTGAAACTTTCCCCAATGTTCAGTTGCCTTTGTGTTTTTGGCCTCCACATGAACTTACATGAAAGAAATGACTCCAGTTGAATGTTTATTACCCATTTATCTCTTATTTGAAATGTTGTTATTCATTTAGAGTGAATTGTTGTCGACATGATTCACATTTTGCTCGTATTGTTCACCTGTTACAAGTTTATTTTATGATATCTGGCGACCTCTCCTCGATGATTGTCCTCCCTCGTGAAGGAGACGCCAAAAGACTTTATCTTCTCTGATGAGTCACTCATATTTTGTACTTTAAGTGATTATAATTATTATGATTTATATTTAAGCTTTGCTTTTACCATCACATGTCATTATGTATCTTGTGTTTCAAACCTCTTTTACGTGATAATAATGATGACCATCTCATGAGCATGCCAACAGAAACATTATGGTTTTTTGAATTCATGTGATACAAGTGATGCATGATAAGCTTTTTTTTTGTGTTTTTTGTGTTCAACTGTGTGAAAATTAATCAAGTACCGCTGACAACAAAATCTGATCACAAAAAGCTGATCACCCTCTATCTGATCCATACATAGGAGATTTTCATTTGGACATAAACTGAAACTTATTGATCTGTAAAGCAGTGTAGTAGCAGCAGCCTCCTCCTACGACCTGTAAACAGACTGTGATGTGTAAAATCTGACGACTTCCTCTTCTGTGATGTCACTCACGTCATAATACCCGTTAAAACCCCTGACACATTCTCATTGATCTTTTCATAATGTTCACTATTAAGTAGGAAATTAAATGTGCTGTGGTTTTCATCTTTATCGTACAGTTGGATATTTCCTGTTGTGCTGAAACGAGTCACTGTTTAATCAGTTAGTTGACTTGAAGAGAATTAATTTACAAATATCAATACTTTGGTGATCGATCATTCTTTAAAGTCATTGATAGATGCAACCGTTCTCCGTTTTATATGATTTTCAGTTGATTATATTTGAGCTGGTTGCACTGTGATTGGCCTTTTTAACTACTTAAACATATCAACAACAACAACGCAGTCAACATTAAAAAATTATTACTGTATAATTATTAAGGTATTAAGACAATATTATGAAAGATAAAATAGTGATATATTAAAGTAAATATGAACAGATGTGAACTGAACTCTTTGACTCACTTTTCCATTGTTTTTCTTTTTTGGTTTGTTTAAATTCCCAGGAGACACTGAGGACAGATCACAGACTTTCTCTGATATAATTTGAACTGAAAGAGAAAGTGAGTTTACAAACTAACAAATGCTGCTACCACACTATGACAGGAGTATTAGCCATGATGCTGTGTGACATTTATGACATGACCAAAACGAACCAAAAACACTTTCTGGAGGCGCTTCTCCTCCTCCAACAACAACAACGACAACAACAACAGTCAAGTATTGGCTCAGACCCTGTTCTTTTCAAAATAAGGCTTTTATAAACGTTTGTAGTTCACTGTACGTCATGAACCACAGAGCGAAGAGAGATGAGGTGACACATGACACAGTTACTGAGCCAACTTTGAACCCACGATGCTGCGTGATATCTTTCACATCAGCTCCGGGACTGTTCTCATCAAAAATAACCTAAAAACACGGAAACTGGCAGAACACAGTGTGAGAAAAGGATGCTTTTGTAAATGAGGTGTTACTAGAGTAAGCAGATAGTGACCAGACAGACGAGCAGTGGAAACAGTCAGTGTGAGTCACTGTGTTTTCAACAAGCGGAGGAGTAAATAAGTGACAAAAGCCAAAAAGCTACAGGGTCAGACAGCTCGTTTTCCACTGCAAGGAGGTGATTTTATTCTGGCTGGGTTCAACTCCTCTGAGTAAAGAAATTTGTACTGGAGTACAAAGCAAAAGCACTTCTGTGTTTTGGAGAGAACTGTCTGTTCAGGGTGATCGGTCTTAGTGTCAGCGATGGGGATGTACACAAACACAGAGAGGAGATCATACAATCCTGACCTTAATGATGACAAACCCTCTGTAAGTGACAGACATGTAGCTCCTCTGTGAGGTTCCCTGAGCTGTGCTTCCTCTTAACTGTTCACTTCAACTGTCTCTCAGCACAGGCCCATCAATGTAAAGAAGTAAAATTATTTAAAACCTCTTTTCAGGTTGTGTTACACCAAGAGGCTGCACCTGTTTAGAGTGTCATTAGTTGTGGCGAGATATCAAAACCAAAGCACTGGGGTGAAAAAAATTTACATTTTGGCCTGAAGTAATTGAAATGAATCCTTCGGGGACTGTGAGTGAATGTCTGTGCAAAATTTCACAGTAATTTATCAAATCGCTCATGAAACATTTCACTCGAAACCAACGCTGTCAACCTCATGGTGCCGTCGGAGGAAAGGTCAGGAGGTCACCAAAGTCAGCAGGATTCATCCTCTGGGGAGCACGAATGTCTGAACATTATAGTTTACTATTATGTATATCAACACAGTGGATACGACACTGGCATCCTCAGCAGATGATTGGGATAAACTGAAAAGTGGGGAGAACAGGGGAATATTTCATTTTTGAATAATGATAATAACAATGATTTGGATCTACATGGTGCATTTCATGGCACCCAGAGCGCTTTACACAAACCATTATTCATTCATACCACATTCAGTGGTGGTGA
>OMNW01009740.1:19573-61935 GCA_900303245.1 Selene dorsalis | reverse complement strand
ACTGGGTGGGCAGACTTTACTGGAGGATAGCAAGGGTTGGGTTTTAGCTGACACTGCAATCCAAAGCCAGGAAACTCAAGTCAAAGAGAAGGGCACCCATGAAAATGTGACTCCTGATTCTGGCTCAGGTTTGTTTTTGTAAATGGGGACTGTGGGTCTGAGGAAGTCATTTTCCCTTGTTATTATAGAGCAAACTCACTCTTTGTTGGTCTGTAAGTAAAAAAAAATTAAATCATGTGCAATAGTGCTCAATTAAAATTGAACTTATGGTTTATTTATAGTACAAGACAGTCAAATAAGAATTGTGGAAAACGAGTCTTCAGAAGATTCAAACCTTTGACTATGATGAATTTCAATGGTATTGTGCAGTTTTATGCAGATGATGCGCCACTGTCTTTACCAAAAGATACCACTAACGTGTCCTGTGTTATGTCTTTCTTTACTGAAAATGACACCACAAGTTTTCCTGCAGCTTAAATTAAAGATCACTGTAGCGTGAATGTTAGTCTGCGCTACTTTTATTGAGGTGTTCCTATTAAACTGTCCCAGTACTTGCATTGTGAACATGAGTCATTCTCTTCATTTGAGGATTCTCTTGTTTGTTGCACTTCAGTATAGGTTACAGTTTATTTAAAGAAACCATTAACAGGCTTTCAACACATCCTTAGACAAGTTACTTTATGACACCTGTCCTTTTGAAATTAATTTTGAGATTTTACTGCTCATTTTGTGGCCTTGCCTCAGGCACCATTGATATAGAGTCTGATCTGTTTCTGTTGTTTATCTCATTGACCTTTGTGTTTTGGATTTGACTTACTCCTTGTGTGTTCTACTGGAAGGCACCTTTGTTTTTTAAATGTTCTATATAAATTAAGTTATTATGTCATTATGGCTAAGAGACTGTGCATTTACTGCATTACAAAAACTCACAAATATTGATGAGTATCAGCCTTAAAAACTCAGACTATATTACTTATCATTAGAGCGCTCTACCTTTTGTAAACAAAGATGTAAACAAACTTCATATGGACACTCATACCATCCGTCTGCTGGCCAGGACACCAGCCAATTAGTAAGCTGTACAGTCAGGCAGCCAGCCAGCAAGTCACTCAGCCATACAACCAACCACCACAGTCAGCCAGCGTAGCGGTGATGGCAACCTGCTGCTTCTCTCAAATTGGCTCATTTTACCCCCAGAGCCTCTGACATAATACTCACTTCAAGCCGTGTTTGGGCATTAAGCGCAGCTTTTTACAAGATCAATGGCTTCCTTTGTGTTTGAACTCTTTCCGGTGGGCAGGCAGCTTAAAGAGTGGGGCCTCAGGGGCCCCAGGTTGGGACCTGCTGTTGTCTCTGGTCATCAGAGTGAAAGACAGGGTGTTTGCCCTTCGCCAAAGCCAAGATTGATTAGCTGAGGGAACAATGCGGGACTGGGCGGTCCTTCACTGGATGCTGAATATGAACTGGGTAGATTTGTCTTGTTAGACTGGGAACTGCATGGGTCAATGGGATCTCATGCTCTCTCTGTCTGTGCTCTACTATGTCTCCCTTGTTCCTCCCTCCTTTTTGAGCCTAAATCCGTCTCTCCCCTCCCTTTCACTCCCTTTCCTGGCTTTCCTCATGTAGTCACTAAACAGTTTCTCCTCCACAGGGCAACACAGTGGAGTCCAAACCTGCCATTGCTACTGAGCGCCTTGGGAGATCTGTCCAGGGGTTTTTCCTACTTCTATGAGGACTTCTCCAGGATCCATCACCACTCACTGACCGACACACTGTAGAGGCTGCTATGTCTGTCTGAACTCTCCGCACCTCCTGCAGCCATGGCCCAACAGAGCGCTGAGCTGTCCCACTGCTAGGCGACGGGGCATCCGAGAGGGCAGGAGACATGTTGGGACAGAGGCCTGGAAACCACTGCACTGAATTCAGTTACTATAGCAACTACTGTAGTAACCATGGAAACGCTACGGAGGACTGGTCTGGTCTGCACTGTCATCATCATCGTCATGGTTGCCACCGAGGTCGCAGGAGGTCACAGAGATGAGTTTGCTCAATCACAAGGTGAGAGGAGGCAATTATAACTTACAGGGGTTTTTGACTATGTGTGTGTCTTTCCAGTTTACGTGTATCTCTACCTCTCTGACAAACACCTGAATAACTTAGCAAAATAAAAGCATCCCACCAGTTTGACAGTGAGAGGCTTTTATTATGGCTTTTATTATAGAGCAGCGCAGCAGGACAGATTCAGTTTGTATTAGCAGTAGTTTCACACAGTTCTGATACAGCTGCAAGAGATCAATACACAGTAAAACAAGACAGGTATCTGAAAGCACAAACAAAGCCTCTATCTGGAGTGATTCAGGAACAAGCAACAGAGACTTCTCTCCAGTCTCCAGCTCAGGGAACCAGCACAGGTTGGACACAATGACCAACCAAGTCCAGTGACACCTACCTACGATCAGAAACAAGATCACTTTACCCAACGCCACCTGTAACTACTTTACCACTATACCTGTACCTGTGTTTAAACTGAAGACAAAGCACAGCAACCAGTCAGAACAGTTTTTCATTTTATAAAATGTCTTTTTGGTTTCCTTAAGCAACATGCAGAAACTTAGATTCTGTCACAGAGAGCGTGATTGACGTAAACAATGGCTTATCTACCATAAATTTCCCATCACAACTCTATATTTATAGTCTAAGTCTGAAGCCAGGGTAGATAACACAATCTCTCATCTCTCTGATGTGTGAAAAGAGTCTAAGAGCCCCTAGAATTAAACATACTATTAACCTTATTCTGTTAGGTCTCTATAAACAGCGTGGAAACATCAGTGGTTTATTGCCTGTGATCCTTCCTGATTGTACAATGTGGTTTGTTTTAATTATTTTCAGTCTTTTCGAGCACAATAGCACTTTAATGTATTTTACGGTCAAGGTTCCCAGAGCGAAATCTGTTCCTCATTTCAGGAAGAAAAGAGAAAACCTTCTCAGTGCTACCCATGTTAATAAAAGTTGTTTTTTAATTTGAATTTAATGTGAATGAGTGATAATGCTTTAATTTTGTTTTAACCAAGTGTTGTATAGCTGCCATAATTGTTTTTATTTGTAACTCACATGCACAGTGCTCCGACGAGGAAAAAGCTTTGGTGGTATCAGCCACAGAAAACGGTTCGGGATCTGACCCAGCTGTCTGACCGGCTGAGGCACGCTCCAGGCCTGCAAGTCTGGGGCTGCTGAACTTGAACTCTTGCTTCCACAAATCATGTTGCTGTGGCACAGCCACGTGCCTGCACCCTCCGCACCTCTCACCACACAGTCCCTCTGTCTCTCAAATACATGCTGAAGCTCAGGCAACTGAAATCTCCTGAAGGCAAAGACATAAATTCCCTGAGTGTCCATGTCTCGTTACCCTGAACAAGGCTGTGATTGTGTATTTCCTAAACTTAACCTCTGACCCCTCACCGCCATCTGTCTCCAATAGTCTGCCATGCTGCTTCCTTTAAATAACCCACCACTCAAACACTGACGTGGCTCAATCCCTCAGAGACCTAAGGACACTTTGTACAGACATCTTGGCCTTAAAAGCTGAACTAACTGATATTTTGACTTTAAAAATGAATCGAATGACTATGTCTAAAGCAAATTACTTGCTTGCAATGATGAAACCACAGGGAATTATCACACAACACTGCAGTTTGGAAGGGTCACTGTTGTGATTTTCTGGCCTGCATCAATTTTAGTTCCAGCAGCAGCAGCAGCAGCAGTGTTATTCCAATGAAAAAGCTGTGAAAGCTCATTGCACACACAGACAGGCAACAAACAAGAGGCTGCCAAAGTCTAAATAGATGAGGAACATCCTGAAGCATCAGCATCACAATGACTGTCTGCTGGCTGTGTAAATATGCAACCCTAACAAGTTCACCAGAACATCTCTATCAGGTGATAATATGGAGATACTGTGTTCTCAGCTTTCAGTAATTAATGCAGTCTAAGTAGAAAGTTTTGAGGAGGACTGAAATGTCCTTGTTTCCACACAGCGATGAAAATGTAGATGTGTGCCACCATCAAAAATCTGATTTATTCAGCTGTTTTTTTTTCTTCTTGTTTTCTCCCACCGGTTCAAAGTTTGTCCATCGTCCATAACAATTACAACAACTCTACGTTGCCATGTGCCAATCTAGCTAAAGGTGCAACTAAAATGTAAAAATCTAAATTTTTGCAAATTTAAATTTTTATTCGGTTGTCAGGATTGGTTCAAATATTTACAAAACAAGAAAAATCTAAGCACTTAAGTGTTTTATTTTCCCCTCCTCTCTAACCTCTGGACTTGTCCAGGCTTTGGCTTATATCTTAACACTGATGATAACCCCTTTGAGTCATTTTTGATTAAAACTCTTACAACAGCAAACAAAAATGTGGGGGGATTGCTGGAAGCATGAAAATCCCTTTCTCTGGTCTATTAGTCAGAGTGTGTGCTTATTTGAAAAGAGTGCCCTGCTTGTTCTGTTTTGACAGGACCCACAAATTCAGTGAAGGACTGTGCTCATAGCAATTGGTGATTTATACATTTCATCATACAGTGGTTTATACAGTCATAATACAGCCACCTGTCTCAGTTGTGAAAAAGGAACGTGAGACAGGTATGGATGAAACTACTTTGAAACCCAGTTTTTAGTGGCCTACTACAGCTGCTATATCCTACATGGCCGCAGACACTGGAACTTAACCTCCATATCTGATTATCCAATGTCTCTTTGGAAACCATGGGCAAAGCTTTCAATAATATTTTGGACTCTGGCTGCAGAGCTTTGCTCCCATTCAGCCAGAAGAGCAGTGGTGAGGTCCAACACTGATGCTGGGTGATAAGACCTGGCTCCCAGTCACTGTTCCAGGGGGGAAGATTACTTGTTTATGGACCTGGCTTTGTGCATGGTTTTAAACAGGAAAGGAACCAATCCAAACTGTTGCAACAAACTTGGAAGTGCACTATTGTCTGAAATATTATTGTATGCTGTAGCACTAAGATTTCCATTATCTTGCATGGCACAGTCCTCATAGCTGCTCTCATGTATTTGGGTAGTAGAGTCCAGTAATACAAACTTGTAACATGGGCTAAAATAGAACTAGAATGAATATTAGGCTTTAATTCAATGGCCATAAAATTTGACGATATATTAGCCACGTTGTTGCTCCATAACTCCGAACTCCGTGTAAATAACCAGCTGTTTGCTAACAAGTTTTCCACATCAACCTAATATGTGATGATTTGTCAGTGCTGTGGTGAAAACCAGAGTGTACTGGACCCAAGTGACCATAAATATCAGTTACTGCAGGTTTAACAACTAAAGAGCAAAACCAGAAACACAAAGTATTTTGACAGTGATGTCAACATACTTCTGGCTTTCAAAGACAGACACAGTCAGGTAGATAAAATGAGAATGATCTAAAGTGATAGTTGTAATATGCAACAAACTAAGCCTCGTTTAAAACACACTTTACTGTGAATATTTCTCACTCTTTATCATTTACACTGATTGTACATCCCTTGTGGCATAGGTTTAAAAGAAGCAGAGCAGCAGCGTTTGGTCCAAGATGCCATGAAGGTGTGCCTGGGATGAAGGGAGGGACACTTTTCCATCCAAAATATTTCCTTCCACTATTTGCATTTGGTGATAACAGGACCAGGGTGATGCCTCTGCTCATGGGTGGATGTGTATATCTATCAGCACAGAGGCCTCTGTATCTCACTCTTTTAGCCAGGGAGTGTCTCCTGTTAAATTTAGCAAATGTGTTTCCATTCTCAATCTCTGTTGTGCTGTATGCTACATCTGCTGAACATTTTCAAATGCTAAATGAACACTGTGTATTTTGCACTGAGAAAATGTGATGCCAACCATAACACATGTTGTTATGTAATATTTACTTTCCATAAAGCTGGAGTCCACCCAAATTGATCAAGTGACAGTCAGAGAATAATTTACTTACATGTACACAATTTGTTATGAATGGGCGAAATAGGGGTGTTGACAGAAAACAGTTGGAAAACTCTTTAAATGCATTTCTCACTTTCCTTATTAAAAGTCCTTGAACTAAACTGCTGCTGCAAAAAAACCCCCATTGCAATTAAACTTTACATGTGAAAATAATAAGTAAGGGTATTGTAAACTGTACACATCCAATTTTGATTAGCACACCAGTTTTATATGACAGTTTGATTCTGTCAAAATAACATTGCTGCTTTCAATGCAGATGTCATAACATCTGGTGTATGTCTGTTACTATGAGAAGCAACATAAACTTTCAGGAACAGAAGCATGATAATGATTTTATCATCCTCTAGTAGTTGAGTCACTGTTTTTGTTGTATTTTTAGATGAAGAAAATCTATATCAGGGACTGTTTGCATTTTTTTTCTTCCCCTGTGAAGCAGACTGTGGGAGCCAACACACACACACAACAATCCTGCAGAGAGAAGAGGTTCAAGTGGCTTTTTAAAAAATACACTTCCGTTCAAACTGCAGACTAATTTTTGCTGGTTCTCATTAGTGCAGCAGTTTATTCTGTGTGAGGTCTGATTAATTTCTTCCATATCTATTTTATTACCCTCCCTTCATTTTCTCTCCAGGAGCTTTTCCTGTGCTTCAAAGGTAATGATTATACTACCTGCCTGATTAGTGGCTGTGGTTTGTGAGAGCAGGACGGAAGTGTTGGGGGGTGGGGGGAGAGAAAAAAGCACAGACCTCTCAGGAAGGTGGTGCATTTGGGGAATTTGATGGGATTTTGGTGCCAAACAATACAGTCAACAGCTGAACTGCGATCTTGACTACTAGCTGTTAGCAACTGTTGCTAGCGCTTAGCCTAACGTACACCGTGACGTCACATGGACTATTTTATGAACTCCTAAAGTTGACTCTATCGTCTTTTATCTGCTCTGTAAGTGAGCCCGTTGGACCACAACCTGTAGGTACTGCCTCCATTGAAGCCATTAGGGGTCTGTGTGTAATTTCAGATGCTGAATGTTTGTTTTGGGTTTTTTTTATTGCGAACAGTTTAGCGAAAAGTTGCTACCTAGCTGTCCGAGACTAACACCTTGCCAACGCTCCGTTTTAGCTCGCGCTGCGCAGATTGGTAGCTTCACCTGGTCGGTAAAAACTAAACACAGCTGTAATGACAAAAAAGTGTTGATGTGTGTCATGCAGTTGAAATGTTGGTGTTGGTGACTGACAGACAGTAGGAGTGAAACGTTGCTTTCCACATTCTGTATAACTGTAACAGTAAGTAGGAGTGCCTTCAGTCCAAAATCTTGTTAAATATATTGCATGTTTTTCCAGTTTGTAACCACTATCATTGAATTTGCTGTGTTTGTCCAATACTGTTCTCACAGTTTGGAAAAACCGCGCTGCTTCCAGTAAAAACTTACACCGGCCATCCTGCCTTCTTGAACCCTTTACTGGAAGTTTAGCTCGCTTCATAGTTGTGCACCTATACAGTGAGGAAAGAAACCCAGACACTCATTCACCATGTCTGAAAAGGGAACAGGAATCATCCATTTTTGTTCACATGATTGAAACCACTTGAACACAGAGCATATTTTGTACTAAACTTCCCATGTCGAAAATACAGTACAACCTCATGAGTTCCATGTGAAGGCAGCATTTGTAATTGTGCTTGCTGTTTATTCAAGCCAGACCTATCCGCTGCCTACAGAGTGGTTTTCCCCAGTACAGAGCTCTCCAAGTCTGTACCAAGGAACTCTGATCTCTGGGTATTTACTCTGTGTGGGAATGGGCTGCTTCTCTACCAAGTGAGGCCAAAGGTTTGATTTAAAAAGAAAAAGAAAATCTGGGCTCATTTGCCGGTGACCTTTCCCCGTTAGTTAGCTGTTTGGAGCTATGTGTGTTTGGACAATAAATCTCCACCAGGCCCCGGCACAGACTGGGACAGACAGGAAGTATACAGTTTCAGGGTAACTATGGCAACATCCCTTTGGCCTCATGAAGATGAGGGTACTTGAAGTGGAGGGGCCGTGTCAGGATTGGGCCAAAAAGTCAGCTTCTCAATGCCAACTGGGTTACTCTCAAAGAGAACCGTAGCTTTGTTAAAAATAAGCAACCCCCATATCTTCATCTGTTTTTAATTAGAGTCAATTAGATTAAGTTGAATTTGGCTTTTTAGGCTGAACTGTAAATGTGGTTTTGTGCCTTCTTTATTTCTCTTTCTCTCTAGCTGCTTTCCTGTCCAGTCTAGACCAGTATGAGATTGCCATCCCAGTACGTGTAGGGCCTAATGGCGAGACGCTGGATGCAGAAATGTCACAACAACACCACAGAAGAAGACGACGCAGCACTGACGACCGGCTGCCTGACTCTGTATTATGCTTTTTTAAATATCTAACCATAATTTCATTCTTCTTTTCTTTCTCTTTTTCTCGTATTCATATACAACTTTAAATTCTTTGAACTTTGTAAGTGGCATTCATAAACTGAACACTTTTTTTTTGTTCCAAGGTCTTCTACCAGTTGTCCACGTCACGTAACAACTTCCTGCTTAACCTGACGCTGCAGGGAGGCCTGCTGTCCAGACAGTTCAGGGTGGAGTACTGGAAAAGGGGTCGATTAGCCTGGAGCCACCCTTACTCTCCCCACTGCCACTACATAGGACACCTCCAAGACCAGCCACATTCCAGCAAAGTGGCTCTGAGCAACTGTAATGGCCTGGTAAGACCTGAACCTTCCCAGTCTAATCCACAGCTAATACAGTGAGTGAGGTCAGCAGCAGCAGCAGCAGCAGTGCTGGCTCAGCCAATAAGGGATCAGATACGCATGATTCCATCATCAAGCGTGAAATTTTAACAAACCTTGAGTCTCAAAGCGAACCATAATCTTTGGCCAAATCAACTAGTGTGTGTGATCCTCTTGAGTGAAATGATCTAGAATGAAACTTCAGGTATATCTAAACGTAATCTCAAATGAAGCGTTCACCCTTCATCTCTTTTTTCATGAATTTTCATATTCCTATTCTGAACAGGTCAAGTTGCACAAGTTCTTAATTGTCACTAAGCTGTATCTGTTGAGGAAAAGACAGGGATGTACATTTTATCTACTAAGTAGTATAGTATGGATGGAAGCAGAGGTGGGAGTGTTTAATGCATCAGACAGGTCAAGGTGGATGTGTAACAGTAGAGTTGATTGTCTGAGGGTTAAAATATTATGCTTTGACAAAATAAAATACTGTGACCTCTAGATTTGCGTTTAATCACCTTGAACCAACGGATATACCTAACTACCTTTGCTAACTCTAATGTGACATGAAAGCGGCATCAGTGTACTTTAAATGAAAGGGACCAGTATACTCCATAAGAAGTGCTTGTTCAGATGGTCAAACAACATGTGAAACACCCTTCCCCCCCTACCACAGAAGAGAAGAGAGAAATCCTAACATTGCGTGAAGGTGCCGTACTTGTTAGGTTGCCTGTTTTGGAAAGTTTCAGGACGCAGCCCTTTCAGTTCTGATGTCGGAAAGATGGGGGGGATCCAACAACCACTTCCTTTGAAGCATAATGAGTCCTTTAACATTCGCCTGTTAACACACAATGTATCAGGTTCTGGCATGTTTTCTTGAGGGTGTTCAAAGGCAGACTGGGAAATGTAGGAGATTATTAACTGAAGTCAGCAATCATGTAACAGTTGGCAGGCATTGAGAAAAGATATGAACCGAGTGTCTGGTTTTAAACTTGTGGAAATTTCAGCAGCTTTCCAAAGGGGACTTGTTTAGCTTTTAGTGCAGCATCAGCTCCACCTCATTTACCTCTCGTTCTTGCAGGGTCATCTCAGCACACCACAACAGAAGACTGGCAGCTGTGTGTTGAGGCTTTAAAGTTAGTTCCCTGTCTGAATCACTTGATTGGATATTCTGAACTCCAGTGCATCATTTTGTTGATGCACAATTTTCCTGCACAGCACAGTGTAACTGTGTATCCTCTCACTCCAAACAGCCAGGTCCCACAATAACAGTTGTATACACAGTTGAGGATTAGATGTGTTCACAAAGCGTTAATAAGCAGCACACGTAATTACTGTTGGTCAAACCAGCAGGAGCACATTCACCAGTGAGCAGGCTGTGTGTCCAGAGGAGCATCACTAACTTTATTAAGGGATTAAAGGCACTTTGAAAGCTGCCGCAGTGAGTTGAGGGGAGACACTCGCTCTGACTGAGGCCAACACATCTGAGCAGAATCAAAGGAAGTGTTAGTGTATCCCTCTCTGTCTCACTCTTTCATTTTTCTCGCTCTCATTCACTCTTTCATGCTCTCACGTGTGTTTGTCTGTGTGTGTCTGTGTGTGTGTTCTGTGGGGTCCTGATCCTTTTCCCAGATGAGTCTGCAGTTCATCACCAGAGGACTCTATAAGAGGGACAGTCTTTGTAGTGAGACAGTGGGAACACAGAGCAACATGATCATGATAGGCTTGTATTGCTAATATGAAAGCATCTCCAGTTATAGGATGAACGTCAACTCTTCACCTAACATTATGAGTTCTCCTATTGTTCAGAAATATACACAGCGTAACATTAACTTGACCCGCTGGTTTGTTTCTCGTCCTTTGTCAATATTAAGAGTAAAGGTGACTGAAAACAGCTTTTAGTCTATTCATCAGTGGATTGATATGTATGAATTGCTGTATTGACTTAATGAGTTTGTTTTGTAATGCCAATTAAGCAGCAAATGTCACTGGGGTAATAAGTTAGGGATTCTAATGTATCTTTGTGTTGCAAAGTTTGTTATATTTGTGTCATGATGGCAATTGTCCCTGTTATTCTATTCTATTCTATCCTGCTCTACTCTACTCTCCAAATCTGTCTCTCTGCAGCAGGGGGTGATTGTTGCAGGGGGAGAGGAGTACCTGATTGAACCCCTTGTCTCAGCAGATAACCAGACCAGGACGGAGAGGGGGGAGAGAGCAGAGGGGCGCCCCCATGTGGTTTACAAGCGGTCATCGCTTCGCCATCAGTACAAGGGCCTATCCTGTGGAGTCATTGGTGAGAGGGGGAGATTTACTGATCTTTTTAGTAGCAGCGGTAATGTCCAGATGGGAATTGAAAATTTCCACAGGCTGATTTGCATAACAGCCAGCAGCCGAAGATTGTTGCGTGGTTGTGTCTGCGTTCCCAGTTGTGATTGGGTGTGACCAAGTCTGCGTTACAGGGCGTTGTTGAAAAAGCTAAAGAATGTTCGGAAAACCATGTTTTGACGAATAAAAGTTTAAAGAAAAACGTTCAACTTTGTGATTTTGGGCTCTGTTCAGGAATCATTCTGGTTGTTCAGAAAAGTGTTTCAGATGATCATTAATCTGATGCAGTGAGTGATTCAGCTGGAATGCTGCTGAGTTATTGTCTCTGCCGTCTTTCTGTCTACATGTGTTCAAAGCCTGAGTGTATGTGATTTCTCTCAGATGAAAAGCCGATGAAGGGTTCATTATGGTGGCAGCGCACACTGAAGACGCCTCCACATCACGTTGGCCGTGGCCAGCTACCTCTGAAGCGCTCAGTTAGCCGGGAGCGCTACGTGGAGACACTGGTCGTAGCCGACAAGATGATGGTGGGTTACCATGGTCGCAGAGACATCGAGCAGTACATCCTGGCTGTCATGAATATTGTAAGTTTCACAACACAAATGATGTTCACACAATGCTCTTTTGTTCATTTGTTTTGTTTGGAGTCATCTCGATGAATGAAAGGGTGACTGTTCTCACGCATGGCAGGATTATTAGAAGCGTTGTGCCAAGTTTCACACTAAAATGTTGTCAGATCATGAAGATGTGGTGATTCATCAGCCAGTCGTGGTTTGGTTACTTGTCATTATGCAAAACAGCTGAACAGCTTAGAGTCAACTAAGAATCGTTTTAAAAAAGACTTTTCGAAAGACAGTAACAGAATTTCACAGGTTTCGCTGCATCTCTGTTGCCAAGGATTAATCACATATGAACTTGTTAATGCACGAAAGTGTCAGAAAATAAAGCAAACCAGGCTTAATTTCATGAATAATATTTAGAGAAAGAAAGAAGATTGTAGTGTTGAGTTGTTCTAGTGGATGATGCCAAACACTTTAGTCAGACAGGCTCGGTTGTATGTCATCATCTACACTATTTCTGTCACAGAGGATCACTTCACACAAAGGTAATCACTTACAAACTAACACACATTCACACACACATTCACACACTCACACACACACACACACACACACACACACACACACACACACACACACACACACACACACACACTTGTTAGGAATGTACTTAATGAATAGTTGGTCAGCTGCTATTGTTACAAACCAGGTTGCATCTGGAGTGTTACAGAATCATAGAAACCAACAACGTCTCTTTAGAGGTGTGAAGAAAAGTGGGCGAAATTACACCAGACACCAGTAATGACAAGTGTCACAGTGCAGCTTTAGTGCTGGTAGTCATTTTAGCTCCAGTCTCTGTGCTGTTTACTGTTGGCTCTCTTTAATAATCTCTGGCACTTGTAATGTTATGATGCACTGACTTTACAGCTCTTATGAGACTCATATTTGTCTATTTAGTAGAGTGTTTGGTCATAACTTTAAATTAATCTCAGTAGGCTGCACAAGATACAGATGCCCTAATACACATCTGTTTGCTTTCTTAGCAGGAAAATCATAGCTGAATCAGGCTGCTTTTAATTCTCAAATAGTGGTAGTTTTCCATTAATTTTCAAGACTGAGCGTTTTCTTTTCTGTGACTTCTCTTGCCTTTACGAATGTTTATTTACAGTGGGTTACTCCAGTGTTGTGCCCGTCTGGTGTATCAGCTGTTTTTAAGACTGGTCTTTTCTTGTTTCCCTGGAGGTCAGGTTGCCAAACTGTTCCAGGATTCTAGCCTGGGGAATGCAGTCAACATTGTGGTGACACGGCTCATCCTGCTCATGGAAGATCAGGTAAATACCCCTCCTCTCTGTATGCCTCTATGTGTCCTTGTCCTCCTTCTTGTCTCCATCCTGGCTGCACAGCGTCTGTGCACTCCTTGTTTGTGTCAAATTATTGGCGTAAGCGTCTTTTCCTGCACCACTCCCGGTGGACTGTGTGTTAATGTGTCTTGTGAATAGTGGCTGTAATGAATGGGACAAGAGGATGTAGGGAGGCGTAGAAGTGGGTGATGGGTGAGGAAAGAAACAGTTCAGGGTATGAGGGGAGTTTTGTACCTGTCAGACAGAACTGCTTTGTAACCATCAGGCTTGTTACTGTGGTGAACAGTGACCTCTCAGACCACTGACGCACTTCCAGGGTGTAGAAAATCTCAAAGTTCGATTCAGATGCTGATGGGTTTAGATGCTCAAAACCAAACGTTTTGCATTAAAAGCGCAAGATAACACCAACAGACTTTGTATTCACTAGATTCCTCAAAGTGAGGTTTGTCATTGTGCCAGTCAAAAGCTACAATCAGGCAGTCCACCTCTTTTGTCAAGAATGAGTCCTCAAAAACTCATAGATGGACTGACACAGACCCTTGTGGTCCTTGGTGTATAAATCCACCTGGCATTGGTAATCCTTTTCTTGACATTAATGGTGGTCACAAAAAATAAATCACTATGAGATTGGTGATGACCTGATTTAACCTGTAATGGCACTAGTAGGTCAAGGTTCTCACTTATCCAGTGAAATAAAGTATGCCACTACAGTACTATTGGATGACTTGATTTCAAATTTGATGAATACAGTCATGATCTCCTCAGGATTGATCTTAATTAATGTAACAACTCTACATTTTTTTATTTATCCAGTACTTAAGTCTTTGACCTAATAATATCTGCAAAACAAATGATATGTCCGTCAGCCTCGGGTGCACTTTGTGTTTGATGCTATTTAGCAGATTTTGGCAAGAAGATGATCTTGGGAATCATTAAAACTCTGTCGTTGTGAGTATGTTATGCTAATTTTAGCATTTAGCTCAGTGCACCACTGTACCTAAATACAGAGCAGCTAGTATGGCTGTGCAGCCTTAGTCCTGTTCCTATTTTTGTATAATATGACTTAGAGAGTGACAGAGTGAGAATCCACACCTGAACACAAGGCAGGCGTTCGGCTCATAAAAAGTGCATGACCTTACCAGCAAAGCTCAGGAGATGACTGAGCCTTCAGGCTACCTAGTAAACGGCCTTATTAGCCTGCCATTAACAGCATGTGGCGAGACAGTGTGGCCAGCTCCATCTTGATGTTGACCTTCTTGTGATCTGACAGATGAATCAAAGTGAATAAAAGGTGCATTACAGTGTGGCTTTGAGGTTTCCTCTATTGATGTCTTATTAGGGAACATTTATGATTCATACTTTTCATACTGCCTTTAAATTAGTGCCATAATTTACTGCTCGGATGTGTTCGTCATCTGAGAGATTAAAGAAGTAAATGTTAGGATCATTAGCGGTGTGCAGTATTAGTGTTGTTATTCTTACTCCATGGACCATTGAGGTTGAGGTCGGGGACAGGACTGAGAGTAGTCTGAGTCGAGTGGTTCTGTTGCTGGTTTCCAGGTCTGAAAACGGCAAGCTGCCCCTGGAAAGGAAAACCAGGCCAGCAGTGGGCCCAGAAATGAGGGACTGTGGGATGAGGCAATTACTAGTTATGTCACCACATGCATTCCTGGGTTACGAGTTCTCGCCAGCTGTGGCCAGCAGTGCACTCCCTTCTTCTCCTCTCTGCACACTCATAATACTAGAAAACACCTTCACTCTAATCCTACCTCCGCATTAGCTTCTTTGATACAGGAGAGGGACGTTTTTTAATCTTCTCAAGGCTGAGACTGTGTGTGGCTGCACTAACTATAGTCACTGTCCACTGAATCTCCAAATATGGGGATTTTTATTTCAAAGATGAACCAGAGGCTTGTGTGCAATGGTATGAAATGAGAAAATGTGTGAGCAATGAGAAAAATCTCTTACTTTTTAATTTAAATAAACCATTAAAAGCTCTCTGGATTACCTGGAAAATGAAGAGTTACAAAGGTGAAAACACAGCTTTTTCTTTTCTTTCTTTGTTGTAGAGATGCATCTTTTTTACAGGACACACTAGTGCAGAAAACAAGCCTGAAACACAATACAGGAAGAGTGGGGCTGGGTTATCAACATTGTTGGTCTATGATCTGATTGTTGAGATCATCTCTTGTTGACACTGGAGTAACTTAACATTAATTTACTAACTTTGCAAAAACATAAAGAGTGGTGTAGTTGTAAAATGAGTCTTTGTTTTCCTAATTTGCTTTTGAGTCTATGTTTCCTTTCTCACCTTTCTTTCAGCCAACACTAGAGATCAACCACCATGCAGGGAAGTCTTTAGACAGCTTCTGTAAGTGGCAGAAAACCATCCAACACAGGAGCAGCTATGGGAACGCCATACCAGACAATGGGATTGCTCACCACGACACTGCTGTGCTTATCACCAGGTTAGGCCACCAAATTACACAACAGGGCTGCTGACTTTGAAAAACATGTATTTTGTCTACCAGCAAGCACTCACTTCAACAGAGAATTAAGTTTCCAGTGATACAATAAATGAACTCAAATAACTTTCTCAGACCTCGGTGTCCTTTCTCTCAGTAAAACACCAAATTACATAACTCCTTCCTTGAAAATTTCCAGGAAATTATTAGGAAATTGCAGACTTATAAAATAAAATGTTGCCATTTATATCACATTGGCAAAGTGTTACTGCGGCAGAGAACTCTGTAAAAGGTTTATTTATACTGCTCTACCTCCTGAAACAACTTTTTGTAAATAAGAAAATGTTAAGTCTGTTTTCCTGTTCATATAAGGGTTACGGCAGTGTTGTCTCTGCACTGGTTTCTCACATTCCCAGCCCCTCTCCTCATAGACTTTCATTAAGTCAAGTCCAAGAGAGTTGGCTTATGTCTTGCTCTGTCTGGGGTGACGATAGCTGAGGTCGCTCTGCCCAGCTCATCATCTGGAGAAAGATAGAGAGATCTAAGGAGTTAGCAAGAAACCAGGAGAGCTTTTTTAAATGTCTAAAGAAAAATGGTGCGATGCCCTGAGACACGAGAGAACGGGAGAAGTAGCAGAAATGCAAAGCAAAGTTGTCTTCAATGTGACAGCACTGCTTTCTCTCAGTTGTCATTTAATTTCTCTAACTCCACTCTGTTACTGATACTGTAGCAGGAAAACAGCCACAACCTTGGTAGGCGCATATTAAACACTGATGCTATTGACTGAGGAATGTGCATCAGCAAACAGTCCAACCACAGTTTGGTTAGTCATTGGACGCTGCCATAAATGCTTCCCTATTCTCCCAAACAGGATGTGTTATAAGCTCATGTTGCAGGAGGTTAACAGAAATGTCATTACGATTCTGTTAGTTATGGTTGTGGTGGTGGCTTTGTGGGAACATTTTGGTTTTTACGATGGCACTTATCAAGCGGAGGATGGAAGCGCTCCAGACAGATGACACCGCAGTGACTGTGCAAGACTTCCTGCTATTGTTCTTTTAAAACTATATCTGTCTGCTATCACTGCTGTCGACAGTCTGTCCTCAAATGTCTCTGTGTATATTTTGAATGTACTGCATGCCCATCTCTAGTATATCTGAACGTGTGTGAACGCATATGCAAGTGGATTTTAACACACACACAGTCTGTTGAATGATGCGTAGATGTTTTAAACACCCTTCTATATTTTCCTTCCTACCTGCAGGTATGACATCTGCATCCAAAAAAACAAGCCCTGTGAAACGCTAGGTAACACGCACGCACACACACACACACACAAAGTTCACTAAAACTGAAATTTGAAGATGTGGTCTATAGTTTAGTCAGGTTTTATATTAATACACTGTGGGGGTGTGTAACAGGTCTGGCTCCTGTAGGAGGGATGTGTGAGCCAGAGAGAAGCTGCAGCATCAATGAGGACATTGGTCTGGGAACAGCCTTTACTATCGCCCACGAGATAGGACATACGTGAGTAACACACACACACACACACACACACACACTTCCCATTTCATGTTGTTCAGTATACTTTTACAATTATTTATTATTTCACGGCTCAATAAAAGCCACTTGGGTTAAAAGTCAAAATGTTATTGGTTTATAAATTTATTTTTGCAAATTGACTGCTCATAAACAAATTTATCTTCACTGCATGATTTTATTTTATTTTTTTGCATTGTGAGGATGTTCAGACACCACAAAAGTTACATACAATGCCTTATTCTCAGTTAGTTTGTCAGATGGTTCGTTCACAACTTTGGTTCAGAGTGAACTACCTGTAGAAATATTGAACAGATCTGCATCCATCATGACTGGGATGGAAGCTGTCTGACCTGATAACCTCATTGTAAATAAGAATTTGTATGATGATGTCCAAAAAGGGTATTCATTTTGTTAAACAGAATGTAACGGTGGTGACATGTTAGAAATCTCTAAGGGGATCTTTAAACCTCACAATTTTTCATGTAGAGATCATACTTATGAAGCTATGACCCACAGTGACTGTATGAGAAGTTCATAACCCTGTGTGTGGAAAAACACAGAATCCCTACCAGATCTAAGGTTGCTGTTTTTTAGCTGAGCCTGACACACAAAATCTCTATGTAGGGATCCCTGAGGTGTCTCATGTATCTCCCTCCACAGAGATCTTGTCCTCAGAATATATCTCCAAAGTTTTTGTAATCTTCTGAGAATGTGTTAATAGTTGTGTATTTTCTTTCAGCAACACTGTTTACTTTCCAGTGGAATTTGTAACATGTGGGTTTAGTACAGCACTTGGAGAAGCCTAATTTTTTATATCTAGATCCTCTGGGTGACTTGCAGACTGTGATTTACAAGACCAGCTGTTCTGGACCACTTAGTAACTAGTAATTGTATCTGCCTATAAGCCTTATTCCTGTCATGAATGCAGTAAATCAGCAGAGATTACTATTCATTTCTCTGTTTTTTCTGAGAAACCATTGAGTTGGTTTGTTTTGGGGGAGTATTCTTCTTGCTCAGAGTAATGAGTATTACTCAATTTCACCGTGTGCTCACAACACTGAGAAGTTTTACAACAGATGGTAAATCCATTGAGATCCTGCCTCCCTAATGATTAACACAGGTAGCTTTCGAGTACTCAGACCCCAAGGCTGTCTATCCAACATGACTGGACATAGTGTGCTGATTTGTGTTTACATGTGTGTTTGTGTGTGTGTAATCAGTCGGCTTTCCCAGCCTCTACACTATCAACAGTTGTTTTTAATTGCCATATAAATTGTTTTGACATCACAGTGCAGTATTAGATTAAACGCAGGCCTGTCTGTGGTGGAGGGTACCCACATGAAAAGACAAGACAGACCATGACAGTAATGACTCAGCTGAGGGATAAAAAGTTTTCAGAACATTTATATTTCAGGCTCAAACACGGCTACTGTGAGTGGTATCACTTTCTGTCATGATTGTTGAAGAATAACCAGATAGATCTCTAACACTGTGAAATTCTCGACCGTTTGGTCATATCATGTCCTGTTGAAGATGGACCATTATATATCGACAACTACTCTTCTGGACAATGACATCGATGACATGATCTAGGGTCTTTGTTTTGTCTGAACAACAAAATATTTCATTTATAGTGGAAAAACTTTGTGACGCATTGCTGCACATTTAAACTTGACACAGTCTTCTTTTTGTCTGTTAAAGGTCAATTAGAAAACAAGGACTATATCTAAATCAGTCCCTGCTTTCATGTCACATAGAAAACCAGCAGTGAGTCCAAGTGAAGAGAATTACAGGTAATAGAGGACCACTGTCTTAATAATGAAGCACTTGGTTATATATTTTTCAGTGGATGAAGGTGAACACTTGTGACAGCTGTGGACTGTGGACTTTCACATGTCTGTTCTTTAGATCCCTCTTGGTTATCCACAGTGATCTTTTTTCCACTGTCCCCATCCACACAGCCTCAAAGTGTTGTCACTGTATCATCATGGGCTTTAGGTTTGGCATGAACCATGACGGTATGGGGAACGCCTGTGGCCCTCGCAGCCAGGAGACCGCCAAGCTGATGGCTGACCACATTACCATGAAGACAAACCCATTCATCTGGTCTGCCTGTAGCCGGGATTACATCACCAGCTTCCTGGAGTGAGTCAGCCTATCAGATATCTGCAACACCACAAATAATTTGGTAATTATAGGTTTCAGATAAGAAAAAATCACTTTGGATGTCAGTGTAACATTTTTGATGGTCAGAGAAACATTGAAGTTACAGATGGGTCCTGACAGTAGGCAGTTCAGTTTAATTATTGTCTGCCTGTTCAGAACAGCTTAACTCCGGATGTCCTCAAAACAAACAATTAAAACAGACAGTTACTGTGTATTTTAATCTCCATCCTTGTTCCACCTCTGTTTGGTGCGCTTTAGCTCAGGTATGGGCTCCTGTCTGAACAACGTACCTCCCAAGCAGGAGTTTGTGTACCCCACCACAGCGCCTGGTCAGGCCTACGACGCAGACGAACAGTGCCGCTTCCAGTACGGTGTCAGATCTCGACAGTGTAAATACGCGGTGAGTGCTGCTATGTCCTGCTTCTCATTCATGTCTCAGCTTACTTTTCATGCTGTTCTTGTCTTGACTTGGTCTCCACTCCTCTGATACATGGTGAAATTGATTAAATCATTGGTCACAGTTTAGATTAGATTAGAATTTATTATCTTTTGTGGCACTTATTGGCTAACTATTCTCACCACAGATATTTTGCACTCAAAATCATCTCTTCATACTGCTCTGGAGAAAGCTCATCTAACAACTGGAGTTCTTTAGCTCTCATGTGAATTTGACATGGCATACTGCATATTATTTTCAGAAGTTGTCGGCAGCAGGTAGCTTAAAATGGATTTTATTGAGTTTGGTCTCTGTAAACATTATAAATAAAGTTCTCTCTTTGTATCAGATAATTATCTCTCAGATTTGTGTTCCTCTGACTCTCCCATCTAAGTCCATGTCTCAGTGATGACGTGAAACATCTTGCAATGCCATCGCTGAATAGCATCCACTTTATTGCATGGTCAACTTTTACAGGGCCAGGCTCAGAGCGAATGGACATCTGGAGGAGCACACTGCTTTATAGACTCATTATTATCGATACTATGTGGTCAGAGCATATGTACACAATAAAATGTAGCCCCATGTGTTATAGACATCACTGTAGAGAGGAGTCAGCAAATCCACTTTGTGTCTCTGTAATGAGTTTATATAGAAACACTCTTGACTTTTTGTTTTTCTCTGTCCCTTTTCCCTGCATTGCTTCTCCTTTCATTGACACACACAGGAAGTCTGCAGTGAACTTTGGTGCATGAGTAAGAGCAACCGTTGCATCACGAGCAGTATTCCTGCTGCAGAAGGAACCATCTGTCAGACCAACACGATAGAGAAAGGGGTAAATAAACATGGAAACTCTTTTTTTCTACATTATTCTTTTTAAAGATGTTGCTGGTGTTGCTGGTGTAGGTGGGACAGAGGATGGGTTGGGAGTTGGTTTTGTTCATCTGGGACCAGTCCTGATTTTTTGCAGCAGGACTAAAAAAGCAGCACTTATCCTCATGTTGACTCATCTTCTCTGACATGTTTTCCAATAAAAATATTTATAAGAGGAGCCATTTTAAAAGGGAAAAAAACTCAGATTTTTTTATAGAGAAATCTGTTTCTGGGCCTGTGAGATATCTTGTATTCTCGGTTTATTTTGCTTTCCATTTCAGTTTGTGATTGATATGATGATATTAGTTCCCCATGGCCTGTTGGTTAGCTTTTTTTAACAATACCATCCCACAGTTGTAGCTACCATAAAAATGAAAATGAACCTTTTTTTGATGCTTCCTGCACAGTGGTGCTACAAGAGGGTGTGTGTGGCATATGGGACTCGTCCGGAGGGCGTGGACGGAGGCTGGGGATTGTGGTCGCCCTGGGAGGAGTGCAGCAGGACGTGTGGAGGTGGAGTCTCCTCTTCTGTCAGACACTGTGACAGCCCCAGGTACAGGTCTCAGCTGGATCACTGTTGTGGCTGGTGAAACTTAATTGATTAATACTAAAGCTGACTTCAAACTTCAATAGCTTAAAAACGACTGGCAACCTCAGAATCAGCAACTAGCCTGGGTTTTAATACATTTCAAAATTCAGCTGGAGTTAATATGAGGCTTCAGTGCTCTGAAAATCAAGACTAAATCTGGTGTTTGTCTGTGTCTTGACTCCTGGCAGTTGTTGTTGTGTAGGTTTACAACTAGTGTCCAGGAAGCTAAGCAATGAAACTCTCTCCACAGGAGAGGTAATTCTAAACAAAAAATAAACATAATTTGTCAGATACCTGAATGATGCTGCAAAGGCCTCATATTAACGTCAGCTGATCGTTTAATGCATTTTTGCACAGAATGAGGATTTGTGATTTTGTCTTACAGTGCTGTTAAGCTTTCAAAGTTTCTCTGCCAGTAATGGAGAGGAGGAATAAATTCAGCCACTATAAAACTTTTTAAGTAAAAATCTGAATTTAACAGGTGACATGTTAATCTCTTAGTTTTCCGATTAGGATTTCAGACTCTTACTTTGATTTTATGCAGGCTTGAAAAGGACACAATGGGACTGAGATCTTCTGTTATTGTTGTTTAAATATGTAGAAAAACTGGCAAATTGAGGCATTGGCGCATTGACTAGTTTTACAGAGTTCAAATATGTAGCAGAAGCGACTGATCCCCATTAAATTCTGGTTAGGAAACCCAATTCTGAACACTTTCCAGATATACAGTATATAATAACACATATTCAAATATCTAACATACCTCTTTCATCATGTATGAAATAATTCTGTCTGAGTCATCTGAAAACAACTAGCAGACTTGCTTTGAATCACAGTCACCAGATCCATCATCTTAAATTGATTAAAATGAGAATGAATTGACCCAAATCTGCAGCCAACAGTGTTGTCTCCTATTATTTCTGAGCATCATCTTGCACATTTGCTTTGGCTCCATCATGTTTAAATTTGTTGAAAGTTAAGCAGAAGCAGCCATTTGATGGTGGCTGGCTCTGACTTCCTTTTCAGCTCCTTTTTTAAAATACAGAGGTGTTGTCGTGATGGTCTATGATAAACAATGAAGCAATAAAAGAGACAGACGGCAAGATTGAAAACACCCTGATGAATGCAGACAAAGCAGAGATCAGGAGCCAGCGCTGTGTGGTGATGTGATGGAGGTTGTTAAATTGTACTCAGATGTGACTGACTGGCCTGATTCTCTTTGTTTGGTTGCAGGCCAACCATTGGTGGAAAGTACTGTCTAGGGGAGAGAAAGCGCTTCAGGTCCTGCAATATTGATGTGAGTATCACTGCTCTTCGTCATCATCATCATCGTCGTCAGCAATTGGTCAACACAGCATCCTTAACTTGATTTCATTTGTTGCACAGAAGTATATGTGAACTGTATATGTATAAAAAGTGTGTATAATATATATATACGTTTGTGTTTATGTGTGTGTTTTAGGAGTGCCCTGCAGGCTCTCGGGATTTCAGGGAGATTCAATGCTCCAACTTTGACAGTGTTCCTTTCCGGGGAAAATTTTACAGCTGGAAGCCATACAGAGGGGGTGAGTGAGAAAACTTCTGTGTGAATTTATTCGCTCCATTGTGATCTCGACTGCAGATGGACTCTTTCACCAACCAGCAGTTATTTACAGTTTGGTTCTGGCGGTTCTGTGACGATGTTGACCTCACTAAAGTAATTATTGAGATGTCTACGGGTAACCAAACAGGTGGGGACAGACACAAACACTTAAAATAGCTCCTTTTGGACATAAAACCAAAGGTGTTAGCATGTGTCATAGCACTACACAGGTGAACTGCACACACAACCACAATTACAGTAAGTCTGTGGTTCAACCAGGAAGTAAAACTGAAACTGTGAGTTGTAAATGTGCCGTTTGTCCAGCCTGGTAGTTTATTTACAACCTGAATGACTGCTCCAACTTTATTGTAGTGCTACAGCACAGGTGGTACCGATAAATGATTTGTTTTTACATCTAGTGTACCTAAAAAACAAAAAGCCTTAAAGCTATAGCAGCTGTTAACAGGCCGTTATGTACGCTATAAAACAAAACCCCCTTGAGCACAGAAGTCTTTTCACCATCACTTCAATCACTCCAGAGTTAACTGCCTAAACATATGCTGTATAATCTAGTTAAAATTGGAGCACATAGCTATATATGCTGTTTACACTTGAATACAAGATTAATAATAATCCAGTCAGTGAATCGTTGGTATAATATGTGCTTTTAGATTTCATAAATCTGTTTTTGTAATAAAACTCTAGCTATAAAAACCAGAAAGTGACAGTTATTATAAACAAACTTTACATTTGATTGTAGGACATGTACTTATTGTGGAATAATTTCAGATTGTTTTGCAAGTTAAACCTAACACAGTCAGTCAAAGGAACGTGTTTTTCCTCTAAAGACAAATTTAAGTCTTGAATGACTCTGTGATAATAAATAAGTTGATGACATGAGATGAACAGAAGTCTGGAGACGAAAAGGGTGTGTGTTTGTGTGTGTATGTGTGTGTGTCTGTGTGTGTGTGTGTGTGTGTGCACGCGTGTGTGGAGTGAGGAGAAAGTGAATCAAAGCTGCAGACGCTCTCCCTCCAGTCTGGATCGCAGATGCTGGCTGCAGAGAGCCATGCATCCCACAATGCTTTGCAAGAATTCCTTGCTCCTGATGAACACTACACTGGACGTGAAAGATAAATAGTTTCAACGACATAACTGCCTTTAATCTAGCCCTCCAATAACATAATGGCTTACAGAGATGGCCGGCCAGCCAATTCCAACTTCAGGCAACAAGTGCTTCTTTCATCAAGTCAGCTGATTTTACAATGGAAATCCCTTGCAGCTGTTAAAATAGGAACAGTGCCATAGACTCTGCCCTGCGTTAAGGCCAGATCACACCGCCCAGCCCCTTCTCCGTCCTCTCTCCTCAAGTCCTCATTTCAGCTTTCCACTTTTCACTTTTACCCTCTCACTCAAGGAAGAGCTGCTTCCTTACTATTTTCTTCGCCTTGTCTGCTCTGGATGCCTTCTCTGATTTTATTTAGTTCACCATTATGCAATCCTCCTCTCTCTTGTCTCTGTCCTGAGACATTGAGAACACATACAGTCCTCTCTCAGCTCAGACAGCCAAGGACAGTTCATTAAAAAAGGTCTGTCTTTTTAGTCAGTTTTTTTAAACAAGCTTCTTCACATTGCTGTTCTCAGTCCAGCAGCCTTCATATTCAACCTTCACACTCCATACAACACACCCTGCAAGTTATAACACACACACGCACACACACAACTTGCTGCAAGCAGTGATTACCCTGCCAAAGCTAGGCACCATGGGAATTGTAGTTTTCCGTGGTCTGACCACTTTATCGTCTGAAAGCCCTGCCAGTGCATACTCTCTTTCTCTCTTTCACTTTGCCTTTTTCTTTCTTTCTTTCTTTTTTTCTCTCTCCTTCCCAGTACATACTGTACCTGCTTCAGCACTGCCAGCACAAACAAACACAGCCCAGACTGATGTCAACAGCCACTCAAATAGTGGAGCTGTTGGCAAGCTGCACAGATGAATGAAGGATATATACCACTTGGCTAGAGGAAACATCTCTACCAAGTGTGTGTGTGTGTGTGTATGTGCGTGTAAAGTCTAAAAGGATTAAAGCGTAGAGTCGTGAATGTGCACCTCTTGGTACCACCTAAAGTCAGTTGCCCAGAACTCATATTTATCTGCTACAGCACAAAGGTAATTCTGATATTTCTGGAGTGTGAGCATGTGAATCGTTGTTGTTTTAGTCTGAATTTGATATTTCTGCTAGTTTCAGGATCAGATATTCATTCATCTCCTTATCAGGTCTGTCTGGGACTTGAGCCACTATGTTGGTGTGCTATTTGTGTATGTTTGTATGCATTTATTGAGGCAGAACAGTAGTCTTGTGTCTGTGGTTATATATTCAAAAGGAAGCAAAGACTTAATCACATTCAGCTGCTTGTTCTCTGGTTGTCAGCACTGAAAAACATTTCCCAGTCCCCTGTGAACCTTCTCTCTCTTTAATTCTGCCTTGTCACTCTACACCCGTCATTAGGACGTGATACATTCAGCAGAGCAAAGACTTGCAACCAGTTACACATGTCAAAATGACTGAGCCTTTTTTTGTTGTCGTTTTAAACTACATACTTCACAAATTGTGTCTGTGTGTCCAGGTGGTGTGAAGCCCTGCTCTCTTAACTGTCTGGCAGAAGGTTACAACTTCTACACAGAGCGTGCTCCTGCTGTAGTGGATGGCACACCTTGCCGAGATGAATCCCTGGACGTGTGTGTAAACGGAGAGTGCAAGGTGAGATGAGAAGCTTTAAATATGTTTGCATAATAATGATAATAATAATAATACATTTTATTTAAAAGCGCTTTTCAAGGAACCCGAAGACACTGTACAGGGAGCAATAAGAAAAAGCAACACAGGAGATATCTAAGAAACAGTTAAACTTTATTAAACATTAAGAAAGACAAACAAACATGAAAACAATTAGGCATTAAAATAGACAATATTACACATTAAAAGCAAGCTTGAAAAGGTATGACTGCCATGGCAACAGCTGTGGCCAGAGACATTGTGTTTTCAGATTGCCCTCTGTCCGTTCATCCTATTCTTGTGAACACAGTATCTTTTTTTTGAGGGAATTTCTTCAAATTTAGAGCAAACAGTCACTTGGACTTAAGGATGAACTGATCAGATTCTGGTGCTCAAAGCAGATTGACCTCAAAAAAATGTTTAGGCTATAACTCCTTCAACTAATTCATACACCTATAACAACACAACACACAAAGGTTTAAGAGGATAAAAGTGAGAACTTATTAAATCCAAATGGTCAAAGGTCAGCTGTTCAACACTGTGCCTCAGGAACAGAAAGGGAGATTCAGACAATATATCACGCAATTTGCCTGGTTGGCAGAGACGTACAATCAGGAAACAGCAATTGTATTTTCTCTCATTGCTGGCTTTTATTGAGGAACACGCTGTTGTAGGGCACTGCATGTCTGCACGTGAGCAGACCGTTTAAGCTGAAGCAGCAGAATAAGGAATCAACACAAGACTATCTTCAACTGAGATAGTGTTATTTATACTCGCTGTCCAGACTCTGGACAGCCGCCACTGTTCAGTTTACACACACGCTGCTGACGATCATCACTATCAGCTGCTGGACTGAAGAATTATCGTAACTTTGGCAGCACTCATATTTTCCCATTACTGATGCTCCCTCTTTAATCCCAGCTGTTAATGAAAACAAAACATCTTAACTGCTGTTCGTATTAACAAAGTGGAGACCACCTGGTGCTGCCACAGGTCCCCGGAACCTATTTTGATGCCCGCATGACTCATTTGTCAGGGGATGTAGACAAAAAAAAAACTAATTGCAACAGCACACAGCTTACATGATTGGTGTTGATTCCCAATTTGTTGTTTTTGGATATTCTTCCAGTCTAATTCTAAGTTGAAGCTTTGCATATGGAGGAAAGGATGTGAGGGCAAAGACAAAAAAATGAGAGGCAGCAACTTCAGGGCAGATAGTTTGTTTTGTAGAGAGACAAAGATTTTATTTTTATTTTTTTGCCCTTCACTTAATTTGAAGTGTCTTATAGACTGAGGGGCTGAGGAAGGCTAAGAATCCTGGACTCATCCAGAAAGACGATTTTGTTTATCAACATCCCCTCTGTTCTCTCCTCCTCCTTCTCTGCTCTCTTTTTCCTGCACTCTGCTCTGTTCTGCTCTGTAGGAACTCACTGACCCTCCAGCTCAGCTGTTAGTCTGTCTGCACTGCAGCCTGGCTCACTGTGCTCTTATTATCTGTCTCTCTTTTCCTCATTCCCTTTCTGACTCTACATTTCTCCATTCCACTCATTTTCTTACTCAATTGTTCCTCTGTTTTTTCCTTTATCTCTCTCTTCTTCTTTTGCACAATTTTTCTGTCTGCTATCCAGTCAGCACCTCTTCCTCTCTCTCTCTCTCTCTCTCTCTCTCTACCTCTCCTCTGTCGTCTCACCTCTCTTATATTTTATGCACACATAAAACTTCAAACACCGTGGAGAAATCTCTATCTCTTGTTTGCAGCCTCATGCTGGCTTTGGTTCAGGAGTTGGCGTCTGACAATAAGAGAGAGGGGAAAGACAGGGAGATGGGGAGAAGTGGGGGAGGTAGAAAAAGGCCTAAGAACAGATGGTCCAGTTGAACACAACATGCTGCTGCAGACGAAAGGCATGTCAGCTAGAGACACTTTTTCCCGGATCTGTTGGACAAAATATAGTGTGTACAAAACATTAGCAACACCTGTTCTTTCATGAAATGAACAGACCACGTAAATCCAGGTGAAGGCTACACTCTCGCGGGGATCCATTGTGTAGTGTATAGCACAAATCAGAAATGTAACCTACACTTTCTTGGAAAAAGCTTTTCTTGCTGTTGGTCTGTCATTGTAAAACATTAATGCAGGAACAAACAAAGTGTTGCATAAAATATCAAAAGTGTTGAATTTCTCCAGTCACATCCTTGGAGTCATTCATTTACACAAAACCTTTCATTCTTGTTAGTTTTTAGACAAAGTCATTTAAGCCTAAGACAGGCCTGCGCGTCATCTGTTCATCCAATTATATCTTTCAATCTGGAAAAAGAAAAAAAACTTTCTTTTTTTTTTAGTTTTTTCATCTGTATCAAAAATAGAATAGTTAATATAACAAATGTGATTTTTCCATTTTAGCTTAGCTCAAACATAAAAACGAAATGGGGTTCCAACCAACTGTTATCATCATCATCATTTATTTTCTCGATTAATCACTTTGTCTGTAAAATGTCCAAAAATAGTTTTGAAAAAAGTCAATTACAATTCCACAGAGCACAGAGAACTGAATGAATGGATGAGACAGTATAGTTAAAAGTCAGTTTATGAATGTCACATATGCCAGCACCGTAGTTGAATATGGATTATGTGTTGTCCTATTGACTCAACAGGTCTCCTGCTGGTTGTGACCTTTCATCATTTTAAAGTTTAATAACTCAAAACTACCACATTACAAACCCACCAGGTAACCATGGGGTGAATCACACTTTGAACTCTGGATTTAGTTTTGAACTGTGATCTAATCCACCTTAAAGTAATAATAAACTTAAACCTCATTATCCCTTTCTACAATAAGCAACTGTCATATGAATATATGAGAATGAGAGCAGTTGCCATTCATTTTCTGCACCTTTGTTTAGCTTTGGTTTACTGTTAAAGAGTTTGAGTAAAACCACCTGCTTTGCTCATCATGAAACTTATTTATGTCGACAGCTATGAGTTTAGCAACCTAAGAGCATTATGTCTGCACAGGATCAGAAAGCACATCTGGACTTACCATCTGATATTTCTGTGTTTTGGAAAAGTGGTCTGGAAGACATTAGAGGTAATCCCTCAGCCCGGCCTGTGACACCTCTCGACTTACTGACTGTGCCCCTTCACCCATGACCCTGGGTGACCCTGCTGCTCACTCATTTCTCCCTTCCCGCAGCACGTAGGCTGTGATCGCATCCTTGGTTCAGACGTTCGTGAGGACCGCTGCCGGATCTGTGGGGGTGACGGGAGCAGCTGCATGTCTGTGGAGGGACTCTTCAACGACTCACTGCCGGAAGGAGGTACAGAAATAAAACGCTCTAGAAGCACCACTTTCACTCTCCCCATCATCCCAGTGATAAGCACTTTTGAACTGCTGCCACAGACATTTCCTCTCTTTGATGTGTCCTGTCCTCATTAGCAGAGGTGAAACATGGTTTACTCTTTGACCTCAGCATTGAAACTGTCCTCGGAGAATTATATTAAGTTAACAATAGGCCTTCACCAAGAGGAGTTATGCAACATAACTGTTCTCTTGTACCAAAAATGTGCACATGCAAGCTTTGGATTCTGATACTTTGGACTGGGAATGCATCTTGGAAAGCAGCCTTGCCAAGTGAGTTAGGATACCCCAGATATTCAAATATGTATCATATAATTGTCTGCTCACATGCAAAGCAGCATACCGTCATAGATATGTAATTGATGATGGCAATAAAACTCCACATAGCTCAGTAGTAAACTCAGTAGTATCAGCACCTGTTTTACTTTGCATGTATAATCATCAGTTTAAAGGAGAGGCACCCTAGGTTTAAAATTTAGATATTAGAGGTATTAGAGGTAATAATAAGTCAGTAATCTTGTCCACCTTAAAGATTACATCAAGCAGTTTTTAATTTCCATTTAACAAAGTTAATAAACCCATGGCTTGTTCTGTAACACCCTGTTACACCCTGGGCTTTGTATGGGTTTATCAAGAAAATATACTTGTGTATCATCTGCATATATCAATCACATTTGGACTTTTAAACTAAAGGTCATGTATCTGTAAATTAAGATTACACTAATACCCCATAAACAATTAAACAAAGACATTTGAAGCTCAAGATCACATAAAGCTGTACAACATTGTTCCTGAGCCAGACCAAGACCTCTAAGAACATAACTCCTTGAAAACCACAGAGCACATAATGAAGAGCATATAAAGAGACACTGGGGTCCAAAAGTACATATAGCCTACACATATGCATACATAAATTGTATGCATGCATATATTTATCTTCCAGCCTACTAGGGACACGTGGCAGACAGATTTAGGTGAGGTCCAACCAGTGTGGCTTGAGGTCCAGCTGCCTTCGTATCTATTCTGGGTTACATTTCCCACCACAACACCAACTCCAGAGTCTCTCACCCAACTGTCAACACCACTCACCCCCTTTCAGGATTCCTCAGAGGGGACACACCCTGAGTAGGCAGCCATGCTTTGGACCACAGTGACCAGGCTAGTCTGTCAACCCCAGCTGAGGTCTCAACCACCCTCAAAATATCTGACAATATCACTGGACGGAAACAATCAGTTAGTTAGGCTGGAGTTGAAGTGTAAGTTGTTCAGTTTTATGTGCGTGTGATCTGGGTATTTGTTGCTACAGAAAGAGATGCAGCAGAGGTCAAGATTTCCTGAGGTTTTTCCTAGTATGACTCAAACTCAAAAAATGGTTCCTGTGATTTCCACTGTGCAACTAGATAGTGTCTTAATTAGACTTTCCCTGACTAGAAAAGGCCCATGTCCTTTTAACTCGCACCCACAGTTTGTAACTCATGCTTTTTGTTTCACATGTGTTGTCTGTAAGCCAAAGCCAAGACACCACCGTAGGGTTATTTTCTCAGATTTTATAAACCTCCCTACTGAGCCGCGACGACATTTTACATCTGTTTTCAGGGTTTAAGTAGTACAGCTCGTGACGAATAAACTGATCTTTATATGTAAAAATAGTGGAGTACCCCTTAATCAGCTGCAACCCCAGAATGTGTTGGAGAAGTTGGTCACAACCATTGCAAGCAAAGATCAATGATGTCATTTATAGAGCTGCTATAACAGTCCCTGGTTTCAGGGTTTCCACAGGATTGTGGAGCCTTCTTGCAGGGTTTACTCCGAGTCAGCGCATTAGTGAGGTCTAACACTGATATTGGGAGACAAGAGTGTCCACATACTTTTGGCCATATGGCGTATAGTTAATTAGTTGTTCAGTCCAACCTATAAAACATCAGAAAACTGAAAAATGGCCTTCCAGCTGTCTTAGATATCAAATAATGTGTTGTTTTGTCTCATGCAGAAATCAATCTACTATGGTGAAAAAGCAAGAAAAGTAGCAAATCCTCACATATGGAAAGCTGTAGCCATAAAATGTTTGGCTTTGTGTAAAAAAAACAGCTTAAATTTTCTGTCATTTAATCGTCTAATTGATGCAGCTCAAGTGTATAATTTCACAGATCCTTTTTTGCCAATAAAACATTTTAGTGAGTTCACACTTCCCTACATGCATTGCCATCAAATGTCCTGAAGGTATAAACTCAGTTGACTTGGTCACACCTACAGTGCATGCTGGTGTCATTACTAACCAAACTGCAGGCCGAGGACTGAAGGCTTATTCTGGCCACAGGCAGAATCTCATGATTGGCAGAATTGCCCGGTCATGTCTACAGCCAGCTTTTCATTTCTCTGAACTCCTAAAGCCTTAATCTTGCACTTCTTGTCTCTTCTGCAGTGATTTAAATATGGTCTGTGCGCTGGCATGGAAGGAAGCAGTGCAGATGTGAGGAAAAGCATATGCAGCAAGACACGACATTGCTAATTGCTCTGATGTTCAGATACTATAATTGTCTGATAACAGTCTCCTTAACCGTACATAGAGTGCTTTATGATTCAGCCAAACTAGCCAAAAGCCACAGTATGATAGAAAAGGGAAAAATCTCAACCACAAAAATGAGAGTGGAGGTTTGTTAAAGAAGCAATGTTATTTAATTCATGCTCTGTGCTTTCAAGTGAGATCATGCAATAATGTCCCTTTAAGTTTCTTTCCTCCTGTCCGGCCTGTGGTTCTGTTAGGCGGTGAGTGGTTACGGAGGTGTCATGGGCTAGGGGTTTACAGCTTCTTGGCTCTGTTAACAACACAGATTCTCTGATTGTTAACAGAGGAACCTCACACTCACACTTTTGCTCTCTGTGTGTGTCTGTCTCCAAGGCCAAAAACCTCAAACTCTGTCCCTCTAATCTTCCACACCTCCATCTAGAAACCCAGAACAGGGTTAGTCTGACCTCTCAGAGCTCCGCAGAGAGGTCACAAGCCAAGCCTCTCCTTTCCTCTTGTGGTCAAAGCACTGGAAGGAATTATTTTATTTCTCTGTTTTTTTTTTTTTTTTATTCCCTCTTCGCCCAGTGAGGTTGAAGTTATTTACAGGGGTGCAGAGCTGAGAAAAGCAGAGTGAGGCAGGGAGGAGGTGAGATGGACGTAAAAAGAAAAGGGACAAGAGATCAAAACAGATGGAGGGAATGGAGAGAAGAAGAGAGGAGAAGCCGGCTCTTGGCAAAGTTCTCGCTCTCTAGCAAAGAGCCGAGCTGAGCAGCTGAGGCTGGCTGCCCAGGAATGCAACTGGAATCTGAAGCCTCTGCTTAGTCCATTGGTGTCCCACAGAGCTAAACACTACTTATGAGTGGCTCTCCTGATCCCCACTGAATAAACCTCCTTCACCTTGCTTTCATTTTTTGCGTTTGTGTGGGTCTGTGTGTGTCTCAGGTTACGAAGAAGTGGTCAGAATTCCCAAAGGATCAGTGTTCATCCACATTCAAGAGCTCAACATCTCCCTCAACTACCTTGGTAAGATGATATTCAAGCTCCGTTTTGGTTATCTGTCAGTGATAAACTAAGACGAGAACCACAAAACTGCCACTGCAATAATTAGTCTTTTTACGTCATATTGCAATAAAATTTGTCTGTTTGAATGTCTTAACCTGCTCTGGAATGGTCCAGCACCTCGGAAAATCTTACCAAGAGTTGAGGTGATTGATCAATGTCGGTTAATATCTCTGCATTCAGTTGGCTTTTTTCACACCAGACTTTTTGACCTGTTATTGCATGAAAAACACAGGTGCAGAAGTACTTCAGTTTCAGGTTTCTGCGGTTGTGCTTGCTGGCTCACTGTCACCACTTACTGGGATACAATAGAACAGAGCCATCGTCAATGTTATTAGTAACACCTGTGCTTTTCCTACTATGACAAGTCAGAAGTCTGCTGTGGAAAAGGCCTGTATCACTGAAATATACAGGACTGTGCAAAGGTTTAAGGAACGAAAAGCAGTGAGGATGCTTTCAAAAATATCGGTTTACTTCATGCAAAATACAGAAAAAAAACTAAATCAACCACCCTGTACCTTTAAAACAGCACTACTTCTCATTGCCAACAGTCTTTTGAAAGTTAAGCATCTGCCTGATGAAAAGTCTGCCAGAAGTAGCTCATGAATAAATTTTTGCTACATTTATGTTGGTTGTTGGTCAGACGATAATATACCTTTCTCACACCAGGCATTTTGGCTTGTCATAACTGGGACTTGGCATTTCATTTAGGTGAGCTAGTTTCAGGTGTGTGTGGTGTTGTGCGTGCTGGCTCACTGTAATGGCTTACAGCGACGTTTGATGGAGAAAGATTTGTTTCACCTGCGCTTTTCCTGCTATGACGAGTCAAAATGTCCGACGTGAAAAAGATCTATAATGAGCAGCCAAGTTGGAAAAACAGTTGACGTCGCGTCTGAGGTATTAGAAATTTCTAACAGCTGCAATATTTCCCACTTGGTAAAATGAATTACAGAAGTGTCTACAAACTGGTGTCAAAAACATTGTAGTGGAAAGAAGCTAGCATAGCTCACCAAAAGTGTATTTACAACAACTCCAAAGAAAGATTGTGTTACTTTGTGTGTATTTTACACAACAAGATAGATAGGCTGCCGTCTTTGTACAGTTGTATATCTTTGAACACGAAGCTGACTTCTGGATGTAGTGGTGCTAGATGCAGGTTGTGTTATGTGATGAGCAGGATATTGTCTGCTTCCAGTGTCCTGGCTTGGTCTTTGTCAGAAGAATGTTGGTCTGTGTTGTAATTAAAACACCCCTTTTGTCATGGTAAATCAGCCTAAATGAGCTATACCTGGTTTTTATTAGCCCGGATTTTAATGTCAATGACTCGTATCTGTTATCTCTAATCTCTCACAGAGATAACTGATATCAGTAACAGGCAGAGGCAAAAAGAAACGATAGAAAAGATACCCAGTTGGTGCATGTACTTTAACTTCACTGTCTTCAATCAGTCTCCTTTTCCTTGTGTCACAGTGTTGAAGAGTAAAGGTGACCAGTATTTTATCAATGGAAAACTGACCATTGACACACCGCGCAGGTTTGATATTGCTGGTACCACCTTCCACTACAGACGGCCCACTGACGGCCCAGAAACTCTTGAAGCTCTGGGGCCAACAAACATAACCCTTATCGTCATGGTAAGAACAAAAGCACAACACGTGTTTTAGACAAAAAAAGTCCAGAAACTGATTTTTAAAATGTTTCATCATCTTGCAGTGTTAAATGTTTGCTCGTACTTATGCATAGGTGCTGGTGAGGGAGGAGAATCCAGGGATCCACTATCGTTTCAACCCACCACTCAACAGAGATCCTCTGAGCGGCTTTGCCTGGCAGTACACCTCCTGGTCGCGGTGCTCAACCCTCTGCGCTGGAGGTAGAAACACACACCAACAAAGGCTTGTCATTTAAGAGAAAATTACATCCCCATGCACATCACCATAACCATAAACATTATTAGACATAAACATGCCTAACCCCAAGCTTAACTGTTACATAAAGCTAAAAACCAGGTCTCAACCCAGGAATTTAAGGGGAGGAGAAAAATATGTGGTTAGTCTCAATTACTTTGGTTTTAATTTGGTTCATTTAAGATATAGTTAATAATTATGGGTGAGTCCTTATTGATGTTGCACATAAACCCTCATAAAGCCACAACTTAATAAGCTTACACCCTGGTTTTTTAAACGACCAAGATATAGTGTGCTGATTAGTGATGCTTAGAGTTGCTGGTAGGCAAATTTTTTCCACCTTTTAGGCAGATTTAGGCTACTGGTCATTCCTTTTTTCCTCATCTAACAAATATAAGTCCATTTCCCACAATGTCAAACTGTTCCTTAGAGTGAGTTATGTATTTAAAGCCCTATCAGCCACAGTGATCATATATCATATATTTTATATATTTGAAAATATGTATATAAGAACAGCCTCGTTTATGTGTTATGAATCACATTTATCATCTCCCCCTTTCTGTCTCTCTCTCACATGGATATACAAATGACATACAGATGCATGAACACACACATGCAGTGGTCCATTAAAAATACACAGTATACAGTAAATCCCTGCTGTAAACTATCACTGACCCAAGGAAGCCACCATGGGACTGGAGTGTTTATGGAGTCTGTGCTGAAGCCAGAGGCGTTTGAGCAGCTACGGGCTCTGAGGTTTTGGAGATATCACACATAACTAATCTCCTTTTTCCTCTCTGGCCTTTGAGAGTTAATGATCCATGCCGCTGCACCTGATAAGAGCCAGTTTTCCCCCTTTGAGAAATAAATTCTTTCACTTACCATTATGTGAAGTGGAGGGCGTGAACAGTGAGGATAAATATTTAGTTTACCGTTTTTCAAAGCAGGCATACATTTGATCTTTTATTTCTTATTTATTTTTTGTTCTTTTTTTAATGTACTTTTCATGAAATCAAAAGGGATCAGACTGAAACAGACTCATTTAGTGGCTGGCTTTTCTTTTTTTTTTCTTTGTGCATGCATGTGTGTACGTGCGCGCAAGTTACAGCAGTTTGGGATCTAGTTATACTTCCATAAATGTCTCGGCACAGCTCTAGTGGAATTATACACAACTACAATCCCCAGTATGATACATACATTTTGTGATATTATAAATTATCACAGTTTTAAATCACACCTGTGCAGCGTCACACTGTGCAGACAGTAGTGGTAGTCAAGGTGCATATGTGGCGATCCAGGAAGCTAAAGCGATAAACTGCTGTTTTTTAGAAGAGCTGATGCACATTAATGTGTTGTATGCTGACTTTCGGAGTGCCAATGAAAATGGTATGGGCAATGTTAGCCAGACGTCAGCCATTGTTTGATATTTCCAAGAAGCTAACATGTCCAGTAATGTGGCAAAACACACATTTAAAACAACTGACATGAAGAATGAATCTATATAACTAAGACTCCTGTCTTCATGGCCTTGTATAACTTTCTCTTGTACCTCTGTCTCACCTATCAGGTGTGCAGATCCAGCAGGTGGTGTGTAAGAAGCAGGCAGATAATACAGTCGTCTACAACCACTTCTGTGACAAGAAGAACAAACCCAAAGAGAAGCGGAGATCCTGCAACACTGAGCCGTGCTCCCCAAAGTGAGTAACCTTCTGTCAATAACATTTTTTCTTTTCTTTTTCTTGTCTTTCTTGCGTTTTATATCATATTTGTTGTGGCCTAAGTTTAAGTCATTTTAGCGATAGGTTGGCAGTAGCCTCTGATGAAACACCATCATATATAATGGTAGCTGAATGTGCATGATTTAGTTCTATCAATACAGGTTTCCTGCTGCAGTCAGTCTAAAAAGATAAAATGATTGATTTCACCCTTACAAATATCAAAGGTGTGGCTCATTTTGAATTGATGTCTTCATTTAGTTTTTACTTTTTGTGCACATGTGTACTTACGTGTTAATTGCATCTCTCATGCCGTCTGTGTAGGCACAACTATTACACAGTTTGTGTTCCTACCTGTGAGTCTGTTTGTGCAGTATGCTTTCCTTCTGTGGTGCATATATAATATAACAATAATAATAATAATAATTGTTATTATTAATGATAATAATATAATAACAATGCATTCAAATGAATGAACTGAACAGAAACTAAGGTTCCAGCTCTTCTCTGCCTCTAGCTGGTGGACAGGCGAGTGGTCAGAGTGCAGTCGCAGCTGTAACGGAGGTGTGCGGACGCGTGAAGTTTTATGTAAAAGGAGGATCTCTGTGACGGAGGAGAAAGTCCTGGATGATGCAGCATGCACCCTCCCACGCCCCTCACTCACTGAGCCCTGCAGCAACCACAGCTGCCCCCCTGAATGGCTGGCCCTGGACTGGTCAGAGGTAGGTGCACATCACCTATCCTGCATGTGTTCTGCTTCTGCACTCCTGCAATGTTTTGAGTCAACCTGGGGATAAACTTGAACCAATACTTGAGTTTTCTGAAAAATTCCTCTCAGATGAAGCAGTAGTTTCTTTTCCAGATGAACCGTACAAACCCAAATGTCTGCCAGGAGAAAGTAAGAGTACCTTCACCATGAAATACACAACAGAGGCACGGAGCAGACAAATACATCACACTGAATATGTTGTTTCAGTCATGAGTACATACTGTTACACTTGTCATGTGGGAATCCCCAGACACTAATTCTGAACATTAATTTGAGCAGTCTGGAGTTTTTACTCCTCTAGTGCAGCTATACTTTGGTAAAACTAAATGTTAAAGGCTCTTGTTGACTCTTTGTTGTGTGTGAGAGTCCTTTTCCTCAGACCCTGCTTTGTTCCTGGAACTAAACTTTGTTCTCACAGTTCAGGATGAATTGAAAGCAAATTAAATGGTGTCAGAAGTGCTGCAGTGTTCAACTTTGTGAGGAATTATGTCCAGCTGACTTACAGGAACTTAGCAAGCTCTCAACTTTGTTTCTTACATAACTGCTGCCCTCTGCTGAGTGGATAAAGTACATGTCTTTTTTAAATACTTCTGACCGCAGTGACCCAATGCTGCACCCTCCCCTCGCCCACCATCTCCCTGCCCTCCCACCTGACTTTTTTCTTTTTTTTCCACCCCCTTTCTCTTTTTTTCCACTCTGTCTGTAGTGTACACCCAGTTGTGGACCTGGATACAGGCACCGCGTGGTCTTGTGTAAGAGTGGGGAAAGTGGGGACACACTGCCAGAGTCTAAGTGCCCCAAGCATGGCCGTCCCACCTCCAGGGTGCGCTGTAACCTGCAGCGATGCCCTCCCCCTCAGTGGGTGACAGGTCCCTGGGGAGAGGTGAGAGAGGCTTTTGGTTCATTCTTGTTTGTATTAATACATACAGTTAAGTGTTTTGATACAAATCAGTGTCTGTTTTGTAATTAAATTTAAAACCCAGTTTGTGTTTCTGTGTTTCAGTGTTCTGCAAAGTGTGGCCTGGGTCAAGAGATGCGCTCAGTTCAGTGTCTGACCCACACTGGCCAGCCGTCCAATGAGTGTCTGGAGCATCAGAGACCAGCGGCCATGCAGCAGTGCAAGAGTAAATGTGACCTCAGTCTGCCCATCAGTACAGACAACCCCGAAGGTCAGAGGTCACAGATCAGTCCTTTAAATCTCATATTTCATAGAAACAATATAGACAGATTTACTCATGCTCAAATTAAGACTTTAATTTTGAAATGCCATCAATTGTTGAATATTTTTAGTCTAAAATGTTTTTATGTCTGAAGCGGTCAGTGAAATTATTGTTGATGCCATCAAATGAAAGTCAACTTTAAAATATCTAAAACCAGAGTCAAAAAGATATAATGAAGTCAGTGACAGGTTACAGTTGGTAATAAACAGCATGGTTTGATGATAATAGGCACTGAAACATAAACAGTATAACCAGGATGATTTTTTGTGTGAGAAAACAGATATACAATGAATTTCTACATGCGTACACACATGCATCTACATTTTATGTGTACGAATTACTGTGTAAATGGTATAGATAATAATAATAGATACAGTACTGTATTACCATTTATTGTGTGGGTGCTTGTAGTGTATATAAAACACATTTTAAATAAATAAACATTAACAAACAGAGCATTACAACTGCAATAAAAGAGAGTGCAATTATATAAATACAAGCTAGATGAGAAGGAATATAAAGAAACACTTGGAGGGTAAATAAAAACTAGGATACAGACATGCTACATGAAAGCATAATTAAAAAGGTGAGCATGGCAGATATTTATTGGAGGACGCCAATATTTACACATTTTTATATCTTGCATTGAACATTTTCTTTACAATATGTGAAATATCTGATTTTCTCAAGCATCAAGAAGTTAATTAATAAATTCTTTAATCCACAGGCCATATGTCAGAGGATCTCAGGAAGTCTTTGAGCAATAAAGGTTGATAAAAGTGACTAATTTCTTGATATTTTGATTGAAATCCTGCAGTGTTTCTAAAACATCTGCTGAAAAAGTACATCACTCTAACACCATAATTAAATTGTTGCATGTGTGTCTCCCCCTGCAGAGTGTAAAGATGTGAACACTGTGGCCTACTGCCCCCTGGTGCTCAGGTTCAAGTTCTGCAGCCGGCCATATTTCAGACAAATGTGCTGCAAGACCTGCCAGGGACACTGACACCACGAAAAACACACAGCATCCACCTTTGGGTCCTGTACACATTCACACACAGTAAGCCTGAAACCCTCCCACTGAGCCGTGTAACAGCAGCCCTCACGCTACCTCTGTCAGAGGAGTGTGAGATCTAACTGGGATGCTGTCAGACTGACCCGGTCCTGTAACTGGTCAGAGGGACCTTTTTCCAGCCAGACTCTAGACCAGGCCAGACCAGAGCAGATGCCTCTTCGGGCCGAGCTGGGCTAAAACAGCCTGAGATGAGTTTATACATTCCACTGGAGGGAGGGCTGCTGAAACCTGGAGAGGCAGAGAGAGGGAGAGAGTAACTTTCCTATGTCGTCTATTAGGATGAACCCTCTCTCTCTGTCTCTCTAAACAGTCTCTGTTGTAATATTTTGGTGCTACTTATATTTCACTTTGGCCGCAGGACTGGTCGCCGTACTCTGAGTTTGCCGTGCTTTAGTGGCCTAACGTTTCTTAAACCTGTATGTCAACAGGTGACACCTGCTTAGGTAAGAATTATAAGAAAAATCCACTTTGTAAAGAAAATGATTTTCCAGATATCTTTGCCCATGAAAAGGATTATCGTATATCAATGAAATGAGAGATTTGTCTCTATGTTATCTGATAGTTGTTACTTGACCGCGTTGTTTCCTGCTATTGCTTTGTTCTGTATCATTGTATTGAGTCCTCACTGTTATTCAGCTGAAGTATGAGCAGAGTTTGATTTGCACAAAGTGTCAGCCGTCAGAGGACTTGTGTACTTTACATTTGTTTTGATGTGATTAGACTTGATGTCTCCATGGAAGCTATAATTGTCTCACTGCAGTGAACCTGCCACAGTCTTGCCATTTTGGTTAGTTTGCCTACATGTTATTGCCTCGGCAGTAAAACAGTGCTTGTTGTATGTTGCACGCTGCCTTTAGCAATGTGAGCAAAGGCAGGGCTCACATCACCAGGACATCTTTGCATTATGGGATGTTGTATTGTGCTGTTGCTGTGGACTGTGGCAGAAAGTCTTCAAAAATGAACTCTAATAGCTCAGCTGATTGTCATTATCTGAAAACCCCCCAGTGTGGGCATTGCTGTTTTGATTTTGATTTCTTTTTCTTTTTTTTTTTCCTTCTTCTTTTTTTTGCCACATGTTACCACTTACTCGCCAGTGCTAGTAACTTTTACTGTGAGTGGAAATTCACAGCACAGTGAGACACAGTGAGTCGGCTCTGCCAGCAGGAACAGGCCCAGTGTGGAGGAGTGAAGACCTTTGACTTTGCTGCTTTCAAAAAGTGTTTTATAGCTGGAGCGCTAATCTGAGGATGGATTTACACACATATAAAACATACACACACATAAAATATCTGGTTTCTATGTGGCACAGATCTGTTGTACAGTGTTCACGGCTGTGTGAAACCATCATTCACACATACTGTGAGAACATTTCTGCTGCACAGTTTTCTAAATTAAAACTAAATTTATCTCCCAGCGTGCTAATTTTACATCTGCAATCAATCATTTTTTTTGCCACTTGGGTATCTGAAAATAAGTTGTGAACACAACACTAACACATTATCACTGTTTGATAGCAAACTGGCAAACAGCTGCCAACCGTGATTACACATCCAGCAGTTACAGAGCTACTCAATCATTCATGTGGAGTTTGGTGAATGTAATCCCAGTATTGCGTCTTTTTTTTAACTCTGTTTTTGTTCTCCACCAGCTCCTAAGGGAAATACATGGCTTTTCAGCTGCTAAAACATCCACTTTGTTCCCAAGCTAATTGCTGTCTGTGTCTGTTTGGTGCTGAACATGAAGTGTACAGTGGATCTTTAGAGATTTTTTTTTGCCTGAGAGAAGTGAGAGTGAACCAAAAGACTTACATTGTGGGCCAGACAGCTTAACAAAGAGTAGAAACCCAGTATCAAGCTCTCTTAATTTTCCTCCATAGGTAATGACCCAACATTGTTTTCACATTTGATCCACTATCATGAAAAATATTGATTATTGCTGCTTTAATGGATCAACACTCCCAGTGTACAGCTGGGTGCTGAATTCTCAAAAACAATCTAAAAATCATCAGCAGGACAGAACAGCGGTTGGGTGAATCATTAATGCACAGATACTTAGGACAGATGTTTCCCTTTCCTGTGTAAATCCATGTCAGCTATTTCCCTTTTGTGGTATAAATATGTGCTATCTACAGGAAGGGATGTCACCTGACCCAAGATCGTGCAGTACACATTTCATTTACGAGTTATATTGATGTCATGTTTAAAGATGCAGTTATGGCTATTTTTTCAATTCTGCAGAGAATATTTTTAGAAATGCTGCCTCAGTCTCTGATTAGTCATCAGGTCTGATGGCATTACTGCGACATCCACTGTGGTCAGAAGTCCACTGTGGCCGGACTCTTCACAAATGTTCACACTGATGACAGCTGAAAGCAGCTCCACTAAATGTCACATAATTTCAGAGGAAGATGTCTTTACGGGGAGTACTGTTCCTATTTTTTATTGTGGTGCTCTGGTTTGGATTGGTGCTATTAGTTCACTGTTGTTGTTTCTGGATTGTTGTTTTAGCAGTTTAGTCATTCAAAAATCAGTTTCAGTCTTTTGTAATAATACCAATCTGCAGAGCTGGCCTGAGGTGTAAGAGTGCAGCTGCTCATTCTTTTTAATTTTTTGAACATAATTTCCATTTCCTGACTTGGGTCAAGGGTCAGAAAGTACTCCTAGAATGCAGCTCACAAAACAAATTTGGGGATTATATGACAAATACTGTAAAAAAATAATAATCTTGGGGTTCCTGATATAAAAGGATTTCCATGTTATGTAGAAAGAAAGAAAAAAAAGAAAGATTAAAAAAAAAAATCACCAATTCTGGGGACAATAAACCAAATTTGGGATTATGAACTCATGTTTGTCTTGGGCCAGCCCCACTGATCCAGCATAGAAACATTCAATATATAATCTAGTGCCTCCCTGCAATCATTCAGGAATGACAAGATGGGAATACTATTTATAACATTTTCAGTTGCACATACTGTCAGATATACAACATTTCAGAATCAAATAATTGCCAGTGGTCATTTGTGTCTACCTGGGCCTATAATAAAAGTTCACACTGAGTGGTGAACGTGTTTTTTTTTTTTTTTTGTTTGTTTTGTTTTTTGTTTTTTTCTGAGTAAATAAGAGGGACAGTACCGGTAACTTTTGTTTTGTTTTTCACATGTTAATTATAACATGACATGTACTGTATCTTGTTCAATACTATAGAAGATGAATCCATTTGTCCCCCATGTACATCTTTTAAAAGGAAATATTAAATTGATTAAACGTGGTGCATTGTTGATTTGAAGAAATGGGATGTGATCATTTTGGCTTTCTGTCCTTGCCGTCCTCTGTGCATTTGTTG
>OMNW01009740.1:0-19488 GCA_900303245.1 Selene dorsalis | reverse complement strand
GGGTGGGGGGTGGGGGGGTTGAGATCATTAGTGTTGTTTCCTATTTTTGGACCAGACACCCTTCACGGAAAAGTTGAAGCAACAATGTCTTCATTTTGTCTCAGTGAGGCTGAGACATGTTTTTCATGTGACCTTCATGACAAAGAACAAAAGTGAAAGGAGGGGCCATTTAACATGTGCTGTTTTCTAGTCTAGCTTTGTGATAATGATGCTGATACAGAAATGAAACAGGAAACCAAACAGGTGGTTGATAAATGGCTTAGAAATGTCTAAGACTAGATGTTCAAAAGAAAACTAAATTATAAAAACACCAACTTAATTTACACATAATCAGTAGACAAACATTTCATAAACCTTTTATAACACTCTATAATGTAGTTGGAAAGAGGTAAAAGAGCATTGTTGAAATGGTCATTAAAATATACAGTAGTGTGAGGACTGAATCACGAGAAGAAACACCTGGCGCCAGTTCAGTGCATGGCACGTGCAGTGTCTCTAAATGGGATGTCCCGCCCCGCCAGGCCCACAAAGGTTTAAGGTCAGAACTTCTTGTTTAACTGTATAATAACCTTCACGGCGATATGTTAAGCTTGGTATTGTCAACTAGTCTGTTCAAGGTTGAGTTGAGATGAATTAGCTAATACTAGGCGTCACAGTTTAGCTTTAATGTCAGTTGCTAACCGTTTCGAATACAGTAGTACATGTTTTTCCATGGAGTCCACCGTTAGCTAGCACGCTAACTGACGTCAGTGCTGTGCGACAACACGACCGTTACTGACGTTAAGTGTGTGAAAACAACAAAATATAAATACTAAAGTCGAGTACTTCCATTTTATATTACCTTATACTTCCGCTCACTTCATTTATTTGACAACTTCAGAGTAAGGCTACTTTTAAGGTAAATAATTGACACATTTATGACACATAAATGAGCTAACTAGTTTAAACAAGCTTCACTCCTACAACAGTAATTTGCTGATTAAACACTGATGCCTCAGTGTTTAACATGTAATGATGTCATACTTAATAATAGACCAGTCAGTAGGACCAAACCAGTACTTTAACTGCAGAAGGGTTTTTCATGTTGGACTTTAAAGGAGTCGAGGAGTTTCATACTTTTATTTCCAGTTACTTTTTGCAAAGATGTAGATATTTTTTGGCACATGAGAGTCGTTTCCGAGACAACTAACACATATAGATGACACATGCCACATACTGTTCACACCTTTACCACCTTTTTCACATTGGAGTAACTGGGTAGCACCTGCTGTAGATCTCCTGATTACTACATTGCCAGTCCAAAAGAGAGATGTAGAACAACTTCATAGTAGCAATAAAAGTAAAATTGACACAAGTATTTAAAACAATGACAAAGAGACATAAAACAACCACAAAAAGATGTGAAATGGTGACAAACAGATACAAAACTACAAACGACTAGATAGGGTGGGGCGTTTTTCATATCCTAGGTCTCATAGTCTGTTCATGCCTGAAGTGTAGCTGGAGTTACAAATATCAGCTATTTATTGATATTATTTCATATTGAAATAATTAAAGGAAGCGTAGCTAATGATAACAAAGTTTATTAAATGTGAGATTTGACACATTGACAAATCAAATGTGCCCTGTTTAAAAAAATCTGTCTTGTTAACACCACCCAAAACAAACATCTGTATGAAACCTGCTCCTTTTTGGTTTAGGTTTGCAGTGATTTCTCACGATATAAAAAAAACGGTATAAACACTACAGTTTGACACCTTCACACAAAGTCCTGTCAGCACAGTGTGTACACCCTGTGTGAACCTGCATCAGTTATCACGGGCGTTGGATGCACCGGCTGCTCTGATGACACAAACACAACATGAAGTAACCACAGCCTGGGTGGAGCCGGCAGCTCACAACTGAAACACCATCATTTGGCAACAGGTTGTTGTAATTATCATATCACTTTACAGCTGTTGTTGTTGTTGCCATCAAGACTTGAGTAGGAATTTAATGGATTGATTATTTGTGCCTTAAACCTTTGGATCAGCTGACACAGAAACTGCCCCCAGCTGGTAAGGCTATTATTTTATTCTGTGCAACAGCTTTTAATATCATAGAAATACAGAAGTACTGGCCTGACCTTGCATGGTTGAGCATGTACATTAGTGTGCGTGTGTGTGTCTGTTATCTCAGAGCAGTTCTTGTTTCACACACTTTGTGGGAGTATGAGGAAGTAAGTTTTGAATGTTGCACTGGATGTCTTGCAGGTTGCTGGCTACTGTCGGCTTTCACCGTTCTGCTGTGTGATGGCTGCAATCTGAAGAGGTCAACTTGTGGATTTTAACAACAGACAAGCACAGAAACGCACTGTCTGGACAGTAGACACCTGAGGAGGAGGGGAGGCTCACAGGACAGGAGCAATGGTACGGCACCACCTTCATTTTTTTCCCCAAATAGCTATAACGTGTGTATAGTCATAAAACTACAGCTTTTTTAAGCCGCTCATCTGCCCGCTGATAATGTAACAATCACATGTCTGAGGAAGTAAAAATTTGGATGTTTGTCTGTCAAAAAGGAAAGTTTTCTATTTGAGAAGGTGGAACTAACTCAAGATAAACTTCATGTCATCTCAGTAGATTCCCTTTAAAAGTGAAAAGACTAGATTTTATGCTTTAAAATTAGTTTTGAAGTGATAATGAATTTAGTAGTGTTTCCTGAAAGACCCTCAATTCAGGGAACTCACTTCAGGGAACATGAGCTCCTTCACAGCAGCAGCAGAGCGAGTTTCCTCTTTTTCAGGACAAGCCCTTTCATTGAAACAACTTCAAGGCAGTAAAATACATTATTATCACATTGTTGTGTAGTTTGATCTGTGAGTACATTTCAGACAACAACACTTGTGTGGATTTCTAACGGTCAGATTGGTGTACAGAAGTGTACACGCAACAGGGAAATTGGTTAAAAAAGTTAAGGCTGTGAATGTATTGAGCTGCACTGTGATCTGAGTTCACATGATTCAATGCACACAGTGCTTTTACTCAGGGGGGCTGATAAAACAGATCTGCAGGCAGATGCAGGAAGAGAACTGGTAGCATGTACAAAGTTGAGAAGGTTTCACAAGAGGCAGCAGCAGAGGTACGAGAGGGGGAAGTGGACTACAGGAGAGGCCTATGGTGACTGTCTCAACACTTCCTCCTCACACTAAGAAGGATCTTCACTCATCCAAAATCTCACAGTCTGCTGCACAGGCAGTTATCCTTATAAAGACATATAACATGCAGCAGGAAGTGTATTGAAGCCATTAAATCTGTCCAAACAGGCAGATTTAAGGGCTATGTTTAAAGAAATCAAACATTTGTGGTGTAAAAATTAGAAATATGCTGTGGCTCAGGACGGTCCAGTGGGTTTTACAGGGTATTGGTTTGGTCCTTTCCTCCTCAAACTCGTATGTCAATATGTCCTTGGGCATGATATAGTGCCCCCAATCACCCCTGATGATTTACAGTTGTTGTATACGCATACAGTCCATTTGCTTTTCAAAGTAAGAGTCACCAGAGTGTCAAAGAAGTGGGTCTGCTTTTCCAGTAAGATGTGACCAATGTGCTAACAGCAAAGTTAAACAGACAGCATCTCTGACAGAAATAACTTCTGATGAGTTGACATTGTGTAAAAGGGAGAACTTTTTTTTGTCTGGGCAGAAAGTTCCTGTTTAACAAGGTGAGATTTTGAGATCTTGGATTGAGTGACTTCTGTTTGTGGTTCTCAAAGCTTCAAGCGTTTGCATTTTTAATATCTCTGTAGTAACTGTGTAAGAAGAAGAGACGTTTCTCATTGAAGAGTGGCTCCAGTGATGTCATCTGAGTATTGCAAATATTAGGAACTTTTTTCACTGAAGCAACACAAACAATGGCAACAGGCAGAAGTGGTTTTTATGGTGACCTTAAAGTCATAGTCACAGGTCATTCACAGCGCAAAACTTAATCTAGCAATGAAAGTCAGTTTGGTGAACTTTTTAACATTCACATTTCCATGACAACTGGGCAAACTTCATTTACTGATGTAGATCAAAAAGCTGTATCATGTTAATTGTGCCTTATTGTGAATTGTACATTCAGCCCTGACACAGTGATGCATTTTTAGCCAGAGCTTTCGGATCAGTCAACCAATCAGAACAGAGGCTAGTGTTGTGTTGTTGTTGTGACATCACAAAGTAACAAAAGTCCTAACAGCTCATTTGAAGACACAGTTCCTGAACATGGGTCTGTTTTGATTTTCCCTATTGTCGACAAGTCCCATGAAAAGACCAAAACCAACAATAAGTTTATACTAAGTACCACGACATGAACTAATGGGTTGTTGGCTAAATTGATTTGTAACATCTATGAGACTCTTTTTTTCCCCTGAGCACGACAGCTCTAAAAGACTGTGCTGCTTTTATGGTTTTTGTGAGGTTTAAGCCATTTTTAACTTATGACTTCCGTGTCAAATTTGGAAACAAAAGTACACACATATGGTGTGACCAATATATCTGCTAGGTGTTAAGACTTTAATTCAAGCAAGAGAACTTAACCCTGAATCCAGGTTCAACCAGGAGGGACTTAATTTTGAGTAAACAAATAAACTTTTATTGCCATGTACAAAACAATAGAGGAAAGTGACAGATTTTGAGAAGAGAATGGAGGAGGGGAGCTTGGCCTGGCCCTGGATGTGACAAATGCAGGTGGATGATTTGGAGGAAGGTCTCAACTATTCGCACTGAAATGAGAGTTTAGAGCAGGTGAGGGCAGAAAGATGTTTCAAAGTTTGCCTGGCACAACGGGATTGGCTGTTTGAGATCATGGTTAGATCTGATTGGTTACAGAAAACACCTGATCTTACCCGACTACAAGAAGTGAGCCTTGGCACTTTGGTGATACTATGAATGGTTGTCAATGATGGATCACTGTGGTAGTAACAACACCTGTGCTGCACTGACACAGATGTGAAGAGGTTTATTAGGATCTTCAACTCTTTACTTTGTAATGTCATTGAATGTGCTCTTCAGCATTGCTACATGTGCAGCAGACGTGAGCTTTAATCAGTGACGCAGTAAATATAATACAAATACAAATCAGTCTTCACACATCAAACAGACTGAGATCTTTTAGGGAAATCCAAAATGCAGGATATGAGTCCAGCTCAACTCTCAAAAGTGTCGATGACAATATGACCTGGAAACTGAAGCCTGTGTGATCAGAGGAACACAACAACACAACACAACAACCATTAAGTTAAAACATGTAAAACATACTGTTTCACCACTGTGGTGTTTTTTATCAGGTGCCATACATGTTGAGCCTGGTTAATAGGTTTGACGTTTCTTCTCTAAAATGTCCGAGTTAGAAAATGAGCTCACCTCCTCTGTGACCTGTTGCCTGGCAACCTGCCTCAGCTTCCTGTCATGGCAACCACACAGGGTTACATTTAAAAATACATTCATACCAATGTTAGACTTGTCTGTGCTGCTGGTTAAATGAAGTGTATCTCCCACAGTCCATGTTTTTCTTTTTTTCTGTCTTTCTTTCATTTTTCTTTCTTTCTGTCTTTCTTTTTTCTTTCTTTCTTAGGAAGTAGAACATTGAAATTTGAAATATGTACTTTACAATACAATGATATTTATCATCAATTATTCATCTTTAAAATGGTTAAGATGTCAGTAAATTATAGATAATTAGCTATAGATAAAAGCCTTCCATCCTCCATCTAAAATGTCTCTGTTTCTTCCTGCTGTGTGATTTAGGCAAAGTACCACTGGCAGAGTCAAAATGTGAAGCAGAGTGGGGTGGACGATATGGTCCTGCTGTCCAAGATCAATGAGGATGCCATTGTGGAAAATCTCAAGAAAAGATACATGGACGACTACATCTTTGTATCCTACAGTCTGACATCACCACTGTATTGTTGTTGTTGTTTTTTTGTATTTTTGACTGTATTTTTGTTTGTCTCAAATGTTGATTTGGAAACTACTTGAACTACTAACACAACAACTACTACTAGTGCATGTCAAGTGTCTGTAAACAAACAAACAAATTTAATGTGAACAGGAAGTCTTAATAACTGGGGGACAGGAAGTTAAGTGTCAGTAATGTAGCTGTCATCAAATAGCAGCAACACGCCTACCTTCATCCTTTGTCACATGAAAGCACCTAAAAGTGATGTTACCAAAAAAAAACTTATACAGACATCAATACAAGGAATTTACTTTTCTCTGTTCTGCATTGGTTGATGACTCAAAAGCTCACTTCCGTCTTCTTGGAGCACAGCTGAACTTACTTCAAAACCATATATAGAGCAAAAAAAAGAAATACCATCTGAAGAATACAAATCTGCAAGCTAGAGCAGATGACATCACCCCATGTTAAGACACACATGTCACAATCATCTGGTTTTCAGGAAATACTGAGGTTGCTGTGGGCTCATGTCAATAATTCCCCACCACTTATACTCCAGACTTACTGAACACAGTCTGATAGCCCACCACCAAAATATCATGATATTTGGCAAGATAATGAAACTTTTGTCTGCCTGTCTGTACATCACATTCTTGTAAACATGTTGTACAATATTATTGTATTGATAAGACATAAGTTGTAGAAGTAGTTCATTTTTTTCATCATGTTCCTTAACATCACTGCTCAGACATATATCGGCCCTGTGTTGATATCGGTTAACCCATTCAAACAGATGCCCTATTTCACTGACAGAGAAATCGAACTTTATCAAGGAGCTGTGAGTAAAACCCTCCAACATTTTATCACTAACTTGTGTCATGTTTAGTGTGTGGTGTCAGAGTTGGAGCTCCATTAACTTGAACTGTTTATCTCCACAGGCCCAATATGAGAACCCACCTCACATCTATGCCTTGACAGATAACATGTACAGAAACATGATGATCGATGGAGAAAATCAATGTGTCATCATTAGGTGTGTTCACCTTGTGTCAAGCTGCTCGTGCTGCATCACATCTTTCCACATTCTGGTACAGCTTGTGGAATCATGTGCTGTCTTGTGATGTGTTGTGTCCTCTTTTTCATGCTTTTATGGTGTTGTGGTAGCGGTGAGAGTGGTGCTGGGAAGACTGTGGCTGCCAAATACATAATGGGTTACATTTCCAAAGTATCAGGAGGAGGATCAAAAGTGCAGGTAGAGACAGGACGCTGTACTGCTGCTTCACTATGACTCAAGACCTTTGAACTTCCTTCAGCGTGGTGTGTGGTATTTTTTGCTGTTTCTGACAGTATCTTTCTAATTTTGTCTGTTGTGTGTCTTGCAGCATGTTAAAGACATCATCCTAAAGTCAAATCCTCTGCTGGAAGCCTTTGGTAATGCCAAGACTGTACGCAACAACAACTCTAGTCGTTTTGTGAGTAAGATCTTTACCTCTGCACCAACTACATCTAATGTCTATGGAGCTAAATTAACCACTGGATTCATTGTTTATTGGGATACGTACAGTACGTGTCCCAATAAACGTTGAATCCAGTGGTTAATTTAGCTACAGGTAGCTGTTTTATTGCAGTCAATAACAAGAATTTGACAAAACATACGGCCCATTCAATAAGTAATTATTCAAATAGTTGCACTGATGGCAAAAAAAACTGTATTTACTCATGTCACCTTCGAATGAATATGTAAATAAAAGATATAATAGATAGAAAACTGCTTTCTCATCAGTGGGGTCCCATTGCTCTAATTTCACACCTTGAAACCACATCACATGCATGTGTGCATCTTAGATACAAGCCACCCATTTGTTTCCTGTTGATGTACTGTAGTAGTTGAAGTTAAATTGTGGTAGTGTGTCTGTCCAAGCAAGTTGCACAGGTGAATGTGTGACTGATGATATGAAATTGTTGTGCACACCCGTGGGGTTTAATCAGTTTTGACAGATTTATCTTATAGCATGTTTGTCGTATCTGGCTCTGATTTTTGAATCTACCAGGGGAAATACTTTGAGATTCAATTCAGCAGAGGAGGAGAGCCGGATGGGGGTAAGATCTCAAACTTTCTGCTTGAGAAATCGAGGGTGGTGAGCCAGAATGAGAGCGAGAGGAACTTCCACATTTACTATCAGGTCAGAGATTGATGTGTTACAGATCATTTGCAGTTGCTGCATACAAAAACAGGTTTTCATATTAGCATCTTTCCTATTTTGAACTGTACTGTGGTCTTCCAGCTGATAGAAGGCGCCAACGCTCAGCAGAGAGAGAGTCTGGGCCTTGTGACCCCAGATTACTACTACTACCTCAACCAGTCTGAGACCTACAAGGTGGATGGGACCAATGATAGCAAAGATTTTGAAGAAACTATGGTAAATATCCTGAAAACAAATACTGTAATTTTATATTATTAGTCATTTATCTCCAGTATATTGTATTCTTACCTCAGCATAACAGAAAGAGCTTGAATACATTGCTTAATTAACATGCTGGAAGACTGTGAGTTTTTTGATCTTCTGAGTTAAAGTCTGCTGGTTAGACCCCTCTGAGGGGTTGCAAAGTGGGGTGTGCTATAAAACATTGCCTCAGGTTTGTTGTGTAGTTATATGATTAAAGAGATATGGATTTAGCTATCAGCTGAAACAATATAGATCTTCCTCATTAATTTTGGCACAGAAGTAGTAACCCAGGGGCCATTTTCTGCTTTTACTACTTCTTCAACTACTTTTTCTTCCTTACTTTGTCCATATTTTTTAATATGTGGTCTTCAGGAAGCCATGCAGGTGATCGGGATCCCAGGCGACATCCAGAATCAGGTGCTGCAGATCATCGCAGGCATCCTCCACCTGGGAAACATCAGCTTCATCGAGGCAGGCAACTATGCCCAAGTGGAAAGTACAGACTGTGAGTGAAACAAACACATCCAGACACACCCTCTAACACCTTATATGTCCATGTTCATGTGTACACCAGGCACACACAGATTCACTCAGCCGCTCATGTATGTACACATTCTAACCTGGCACATGAACATTGCCCAAAGGGTTTGGAGTAAATTAGAGCTCACTTTGGCTGAAGCAGTCCCATGGCAGACACTCTGCTGATTGAGAGAATCCGTGTGCACCAGCGCTGCCTTGTTTATCTTTCCTATTGTCGCTAACCACTGAAGCCATGGTGCACTGATGATCAGTGTTTACATCCACGGTGGAAAAACTCATTTAATATTATATATATGTATATATATATATTATATACTATATATTAAAAAAAACTTTTAAGTCAGAAATACATTTACAGCATATTTTTAAAAACTTGTCACTAAACATATTTTCATATTAAGTCTAATTTTGACACAGTTGACATATTTATATTGATTTGGAATGCAATTTTTGCCTCTGCTCTCTCCAGTGCTCGCCTTCCCCGCCTATCTGCTGGGCATCGACCCCAGCCGTCTTCAGGACAAGCTGACCAGCAGGAAGATGGATTCAAAGTGGGGAGGGAAGTCGGAGTCCATCAACGTGACCCTGAACCAAGAGCAAGCCACCTACACAAGAGATGCTCTGGCCAAAGCCCTCTATGCACGACTCTTTGACTACCTGGTTGAGGTACACAGATAAAAACAGATGAAATAACTTACAGTGTTTATCCACCTGAGATACCTGCATAAATGCGTTTGTGTTTTATATTTCTCTTCCGCTCTGACTCTGTCTCTCTTCTCCAGGCCATAAATAAAGCCATCCAGAAACCGCATGAAGAATTCAGTATTGGAGTACTTGACATTTACGGCTTTGAGATATTCAAGGTTAGCCCCTCTTACAACACAATGATCCATAATTTATTAGACAGCCACTAAATTGCCATGATAGTTTTATATTGGTACATCACAGCAGGGTTTGTTTTACTGTGGTGATAATCTGACATTGACTGGATTATCCACTCCTCCTACAGAAAAATGGCTTTGAACAGTTTTGTATCAACTTTGTCAACGAGAAACTGCAACAGATCTTCATCGAACTCACTCTGAAGGCTGAGCAGGTAGCTCCCACACATCCATATGCTCTGCTTTTGTAAATCCTGTGTCCTGTGTCTCTCTACTCTGTGCTCAATAACTGGGGCTTTGTTTGCCAGAGGCAAAGACTGAACTTCTGTTTAAAATCAGTGTTGAAGAATTTTCCTTTTGCCTTTGTTTCTTTTCTGTCCTCTAACTTCCTCACAGGAAGAGTATGTCCAGGAGGGCATTAAGTGGACACCCATCGAGTACTTCAACAACAAGATTGTGTGTGATCTCATCGAGAATAAAATAGTAAGCCCTTAACTGCCTCACCTTTACCAACAAAGATGAATTTGAAGTGGTTCAGAGGAGGAAACAGGTGCACTAAACTAATTTGGTGATCTGCCATTAAAAAAAAACTGACAAGAGAAAGAGGTCAAAATTGTGAATTCGGGCAGGGCTCAGGACGTTTTTTTCATGAATACGTCGAGCTCGGGCCGGGCTCGGGCTCACTGAACCACCAAGTTACATTGATAACTGTCGTTCTGGGCAATTGTTCTCATAGGCACGTCTCAGCATGTAGGCTATGCTTAACTGCATTGTGTTACACGTGACAAATTGACAACACATAATGTAACCTACACATCCACAGAGACCTGCAATTGTACAGGACTGGACAGCAGCGGACTTTATTAGTATTATTAGCTATTCAATAGTCATTATAAACGAGGGTGAGTATATGTGATGCTTAGTGTTTATATCTAACTAAATCAACATCTAGTCTGTTACATAAGGTTTGTGAAGTGTCTTTTCTCTCTCACTCGCTCCCAATCCGCATGTATAAGGCCACAGATGGCCATACTGGTCTATCACAGCTGTTTATATGAAGCCGTCAATATGACCACTATGGTGGTCTGAGGAGTAAATACTCAGAAATTGTGTGTTTCATAGGCTTCAGAAACCATCAAACACATATGTATAGGAAAAGTCGTGGACTGAGAGACCTGTAGTTTTAATGTAAACAAAGTCATCAAGCTTTAATATTTATTCACATTAACATTTTTCACCACCACCTCTTTAACTATCATGCATTGAGACAAGCCCCATCCTCTCTTATTATTTCGATGGTGGAGTGTTTGAAATTGTTCTCTGTGACACAATGTTGTTTTGTAGATGTAGTTAGTTAGTTAGTTAATTTATGAGTTTCCTAATAAATTTTTCTTTCTTGGGGTTGTTGTCATACATAATCTCACACATGAATGGTGATATTTGACAATAAAATTCTCTCCTTACAGAACCCCTGTGGTATAATGAGCGTGCTGGATGATGTGTGTGCCACCATGTATGCCAAAGGAGAGGGTGCAGATGGCACTCTGCTGCAGAAACTGCAAGGCACTGTGGGGACGCATGAACATTTCAACAGCTGGAACTCCGGCTTCGTCATACATCACTACGCCGGCAAGGTGGGAACCTTGACTGACAATATTTTTTGTTTGTTTTTATTATCAGTTGTCATCTGGGTGCTAATCTTTAACTTAGCACCTTTAACTTTAACTTTTTTCGTCATCTCAGGTATCATACGACGTCAACGGCTTCTGTGAGAGGAACCGGGATGTGCTTTTCACTGACCTCATAGAGTTAATGCAAAGCAGCGAATAGTGAGTCTCCTGCACTTATCAGGGGTTTTCACATATGTTGTATTTTGCAAAGAACACTGTGAAAATAATTTCTCCTCTACTTGTCTCTTTAGTGACTTCATCCACAGCTTGTTCCCTGAAAACCTCAACACAGATAAGAAAGGCAGGCCGACCACAGCCAGCTCCAAGATCAAGGTGAGAGTCGAACCTGAGAGTAACCATGTGGTAAAAACTTGAGGTCCTGTGATCATTCTAGCTGCCATTCGTTTCAACAAAATTTTGATTTGATGTTGATGCTTCCAACAGAAACAAGCTAATGACCTGGTTAACACCCTGATGAAGTGCACTCCGCACTATATCCGCTGCATCAAACCCAACGAGACAAAAAGACCTAAAGACTGGGAGGAGAGCAGGTCAGAGTCATCACTGTCAAACATATACACATGAATGTATAGCAAACACTTCTTAATGAATGGTGTGACTCTCTTCGTTTGTAGGGTTAGGCATCAGGTTGAGTATCTAGGACTGCGGGAAAACATACGTGTAAGACGAGCTGGCTTTGCTTATCGCCGAGTCTTTAATAAGTTCCTGTTGAGGTGAGTCTAATTCCACACGTCCATCATTTCATGTTTGCCTGGAAATAAGAGCACAGCTCAAAGTGACTGTTGATGCGTGTGCGCTGCAGGTACGCCATTCTGACGGCAGAAACATGGCCATGCTGGAGGGGTCCAGAGCAGCAGGGAGTCCTTCACCTCCTCCGGTCTGTCAACATGGATAACGACCAGTATCAGATGGGCCGCACAAAAGTGTTCGTCAAGAACCCTGAATCGGTAAATACACACACACACACACACACACCCACACAGACATATATATATTTCATTCTGGGTCTCACACATTTGAGTAATTCCACGTTATGTGACTTTCCATTTTCCTACTCTATGAATAAGAGTAATAATCTGTTAAAGAAGTATATAAAAGTATATTTTTTGATAGTTTACATAATATTTTCAATGTGGGACACTGCTAAAAGCAGCTATAAATAAATCTTCTTATCACCAGTGCATCAAATAATAGAAGAAGTAACAGTTTTCTGCCCCTGATCCAAATCCAACATCTGACAACCAAATCCTATTCAGCCTTTTGCTCTATGTCATCTCTTCTCTCCCTCTTTTGACTTTTAGACTTTTCTGTCCATGCCCACAAACAAAGATAAATAAGGAAAAAAGGATATCGCCACATGAAATGCTGAGGCTACAGAAACATTATATTAAAACACATTCCAAAAAGTGTTGTTTTTAAAGCAGCAGTAATTACTTTAAAAGTCTTAGCCCATAGTTTAGGGCTCCAATTACTGCTTTACCACTGTGACCTTCTCATAGAGTTGTTCTCAGAAGCAGGCAGCAGACAGCTGTTTTTGACAAACCACTGAAAACCAGTGTGCACCTGCTCTGCAGAAAACAGCGTACAGCGGGCAGACACAGAGACTGGCAAACATTTAGGACATTAAGAGTGATTTTATTTTCCTCATGAGGTGGTAGAAGTCAAAAACAGAGCTAAAAGAGAGAAAATATGTGACTGCAGGTGGATTAAAATGTTGTTGTGTAACTGCTGGATGTAAAACTTTGCAACAGTTTGCTAACAAGTGTGCTACAGCTGCTTAAAAGCTGCTGTTGATGATGTTTCAGCTGTCCCCAAGTGGCCGATGTCAGAGAAGAATGACACATGTAAATTCCCTCCTCAGCTGTTTCTGCTCGAGGAGATGAGGGAGAGGAAGTTCGACACTTTTGCCCGGACCATCCAGAAAGCCTGGAGACGATACATTGCCAGGAGGAAGTATGAGCAAATGAGAGAGGAGGGTGAGTGAAGGCAAACACACTCCATACCGTACCAACCTAATACAAGTGTTTCTGACATGATTCTGAAATGTCCGTCCACCCTGGTGACTCCCTCAGCCTCAGACATCCTGTACAACTCCAAGGAGCGGAGGAAGAACAGCATCAACAGGAACTTTGTCGGAGACTACCTCGGCCTGGAGCAGAAGCCAGAGCTGCGACAGTTTCTGGCCAAGAGGGAGCGCGTCGACTTTGCCGATTCGGTCAATAAATTTGATCGCAGGTTCAAGGTGATGATCCATGAAGCACTGTGTTATCATTACAAAGTTTTGTTCAGTTTTATGACATTAAAGTAAATTATGTCAAAGTGATCAGAAAAATTGCTCTCTGGGTTTGTCAGAAAGGTCACGCCATACCTCTTCTCTTTTCTCACGTTGCTTATAGTTTCACTTCTGTTTTATGTTTCTGTTTTGTTTTTACGACCCAGTCCATCAAGAGAGATTTGATCTTGACTCCCAAAGGCATCTACCTGATTGGTCGAGAGAAGGTGAAGAAAGGACCTGAGAAGGGACAGATAAAGGAGGTGCTGAAACGAAAACTGGAGTTTGGAAGCATTAGCGGCGTCTCCCTCAGGTGGGTCTGTCACTCGCACACAACACACTACTAAAGCTGGTAACTGTAACTTTTGTGGTTGCTGCTTGTGGATGGAAATATGAGAACTAGTGTGCAGCTCTCCTGCCATTAACCACTGCATTAGAAGCCGCTGTTGCACAGTAAAGACAGGAAATGAGCATATTCTTCAGAAGTCAGAATTCACAGAAGGTTGTTATATTTATCACTTTGCAGTGTCTTGCAACAATGTCACCTTCAATTTGCACTGGAGACACTTCTCCAACACCCTGACCCAGATATAAGAGTGCATCCTTCAGTCATAAGTGTCTTTATACTTGTAGATAAGAAGCTGTAAATGACTGCTACAGAACATCAACGGAAATGCATGACTGGCACCGACACTGATGCTACGGCTAACATTACTAAAAGCACTTTCAGTTGTAGGGTGAAACAAAAAAGTTTGATTGCTCAGTGTCGCTTCATTGTGTTATATTTCTACCGTAGCATCACATATGGACTGATATGTCTCTGCCGTGCTGTGTCAGCATTTCTGTTTCAAAGTCTGAATAAAATTATAGGTTCACAGCTCACAGTTTTTTTAAACTGTCATGAAACAATAATCAGGTGCCAACGTGAACATGTAAACCAGTTCTGCTTGCTGTAATCATTCCTCCTGTTCATGCCAGATATTAAAAGATCCCCTCAATGGAAAATAAATGCGAATCTGGATGTTTAGGAGAAAAAAAATACGCCAAGCAAAAACTGCTTCACTTCATATGAGCTGAGATGAAAAATCATGAATGTTTCATTTCATTGGATTTTCAGCTTCTTTCAGTGATTCACCCTCAGCAATTCTCATTAAGACCTGGACACAGTTTCCACTGGGCACCTGCAAATAAAACTTCTCAAGACACATTTTGATTAATTAAGGGAGTAGAGTCACAGGTGTAAATAAAACATAAGTTATTGCCCTGTTCTATTAAAGTGATCTGATGAACCGTGAGGGTGCCACACAGCCAGCACGCACAAAACCAGGAGCCTGAAAGTGAAACTCTGCTATAAATACTTGTGTTTTTCTGTAGCACGAGACAGGATGACTTTTTCATCCTGCACGAGACACAATATGACAGCCTGCTGGAGTCCAACTTTAAGACAGAGTTCCTCAGCCTACTTTCTAAACGCTACGAGGAGGTGACCAAGAGGAAACTGACAATCTCCTTCACTGACAGGTAGAGCAGCACACTCACACTCACATTCATTTAAACTATTTTTGCATTGACACTCACACACACAGACCACTAACACTTTTTCTTTGGTCTCAGACTAGAGTTCAGAGTGAAGAAGGAGGGCTGGGGTGGAGGAAGCTCGAGGGTGGTGGCCTTCCAGAGGGGGCAAGGAGACTTAGCCCAGCTCAAACCTGGAGGGAAGACCCTCACCATCACAATAGGAGACGGTCTACCTAAGTCCTCCAGTAAGTCAAAAGAAAAATAATGTTCAGGATGGAAGAAGCTAACGTTATAAAAAATATCACACACATGACAAACGATCACTTACTGTCATACAAAGAGCCCAAATGTTGACTTAACTGAGTTTCTTTACAATCAGAGCCGACCAGGAAGGGCGCCCCACAGCCTCGTGGTGGAGGGAGAAATCACGCACCCAACAGAGGTAAGGCTTTCTTTTCATTGACAGATAGATGATACATGACAGTTTTAGACTTGATAAAAACAAGTAACTATGTACATACAGTACACTCAAGGACCACACTTAAAGTTAAAGTTTTAAGGTGATTTTGAGGCATTTTATGTAATTTAACCTTCTACTCCACCTTTTTTAGAGGCAAATATTGTACACCACTACATTTACAGCAGCTGCAGGCACACGTTGCTTTATAGATAGCCATAACTTGTAAAATATGACATACTTTTGTAGATTTAAATTATATAAAGAAGGAAAATATTAACTTCAAGTAATGACAGAAAAATAAAATATCTCAATACTGCCTCCACTGCTAATCATTTCTACAACATTTCTACAAAGTACAACATAATATCAAAACTTTAAAGGTAATAACCAAGTAGGATTTTTTTGCAGTATTTTCACTTAGCAGCAGTTGTACTTCGGTCTTTTGGTGGTTTAATCTTACTTTTATTCCACTCTTCAGGTCACCAGAATGGAGCAGCCCAGTTTTCCAGAGCCCCTTACAGCCAACAATCAGATATCACATATTCCACCCCACACAAAGGAGGCCGGCCACCCAGCACAGGCCCGCCCAAGCTCGGCAGCCATAAGGGCCCGAGAGCCCCGGCACAGAACCAGTACAACCAAGGGAACATGGACTTCCTCAATGTGCCCGACCAGGGCATGTCAGGGTGAGAGAGATCACTGCATCACATATGAAAAAAAAACAAAACAAAACAAGAAAGCGGTGACTGCAGCATGTGTGGGTGGAGCTGATTAGTCACTAAGAGTCAGTGCATAAAGGTAAAATGAGCTGTCAGGACACGTCAAGGTGAGGCTCAACGCTCTGTGAGCCCAGTCAAACGAATACCAGGACAGTGATAAACCTGTTTATTTCCATGTGGCCTGAACAAAAGGAAGAAAATGTAGCTTTCAGATGTTTTTGGTATGCACCCTCTAAACGAACTCCTGTTAAAAAAAAGTTACTTGATACTAACTAACACCTGAATTTATATATTAATTAATAAATATTTAATAATCAATACATTCTTTATTAAAGTTTCAAAATCATTTTGACCACTTCTGAAAGGTGGCTGCAGAAAATATTGGTTCATTCATGATGTATTAACATTTAACTAGGTGTGTTAAAAAGCCATTATTTATCATTTGATAACATTGACAGTCGATTATTAGAAAGTCAGAAACCCACTGGTATGTATTAACAGATATATAACAAAAATGGCTAATAACTGAACTTGGCCACTCTGTGTAAGATTTTGCATGAAATTGCATCATTTTGGTCTAATCCTTAGATTTATGTTTGATATTTAGCATTAATGAAGTCTGAAATTTAATTCTGTTGATAGATGTGATGCCACAAAACCTTCAGGAGGCTTCATGCTGGCTGAGTCAGTACTAGAGGAAGGGTATTATGAGTAGACATTGCTGTGGTTGTGATTATTATTATTCAGTGCTCTGGAGTCAGTGTGGTCAGACTTAAATGTTATTGTTGCTTTTTCTACAAAGTCAAACCTTAAACCTTTTATCCAAGAATAGTTCTTGTAATATTTATAAAAACTGGTTCTAATTGAGGAAGTCATGTAAATACAGTCATTTTATGGGCATTTATGAAGTCATTAGTTACGCTTGTAAGTTATCTAGAGAAGATCTAAAAAGTGTTGATGATAATGTGCAACAAAAATGCCCCACCTCAGTTTTCCTGTGGTGTTTGTCTCAAAGAAACTTTACACATTCCTGTAATCTCCAGCTTGTTTCATTTCTTTGTTGTTTCTCTCTCCTTATCACAGGAAACAGAGGAAAAGGAGCATCAGCCATCGACCTCCCCCTGCTCCTAAACCGCAGCCTCGACCCCAGGGGCCTCGTTGCCGGGCATTATACCAGTATATTGGCCAGGACACAGACGAGATCAGCTTCGAAGTCGATGACATCTTAGACCTGGTCAAAGAAGGTGTGTGTGTGTGTGTGTGGATAACAATAAATAATCAGGAGGCTCTGAAGTGTTTTGAGTGATGTGATAGATTTGACTTTGATTTTCTGTGCAGATCCTTCGGGCTGGTGGACAGGCAGGATCCGAGGACGAGAAGGTCTCTTCCCTGGTAACTACGTTGAAAAGATCTGATGAAGAAGCCTCGATGGCTCCTCGTTGATGTTGCCGCACCTGTGTTTGTTGAGAATTATGAGTAATTTGTTGAAAGCAGCACAACCTCTTTGCTACGAAAGCGCCTGTGAATTGGTCGTGGTTACATGGTGGGTCGTCATCCATAATGGAAACGGGGCTGTTGGAGGTTGGACCTCGCTGACATTTGAGCCACATCTAACTTGTTTGGCAGCGTGCTGAGGAGACTTCGCTGTTATGGTCATTATCACGAAAACACACACCCACTGCAAAGAGCTGCTCAGGTTTCATGTTGGACCATCCTGCTCAGAAAGACCCAGCAACAAGATCTTTGACTTCACCCACACGTCCACAGCTCATTTATTTGAGACGTTACTTTGCTTAAAAATGACTAAAAGCTAAAGTTACAGCCTTAAGGGCAAAGAGACCTGAAAATACTGCATTGCTTTATGGTGTATACAGTGTTCATATCTAAGGCTTTTCTCCAGAGCAACAGCCAATACTGCTCAGTATTCTCCATTAAGTCACCAGCTCATTATCACATGGTAAAGATGCCGTATAAAAATAATGGTGGTTATGCAAGAAGTGAACTTGGCAGCTGCATTCGTGCTGTCATGAACTTGCTTCAGATGAATCATCGGCATTCACAAAGACGATACTTCTGATTCACTTTAAAAAAATCATGGATGAATGGATTATTACTGATCATTGTTTCTATTTTCTCACCTCAATAAAAAAAAAACCCCATCTGTTTTCATATTTTACCTCGATGACTTTTGCACTGGTCTAGATTGATCATCATTTCTGTTTTTGTACATGAATAAAAGCAATAAAAAGGTTTTATTATTGTCAGAAAATTGTCCGCCTGGTTTTTACAGAGGAAGTAGAAAATATTTTGAACTGAGTTATTTAAAGTTATACACAAATTCATTTTTTCCCTCTGCTTTAATGAAACATTTCAAAAACATTTTCAGTCATCAGCTGTAGTTACCACTTACTTTACAGATTCAGATATTTAACAACCTATAATAAGGTCTTAAAGTCTGATGTGTTTATATACAGTTAATTAAACAAAAATAACAACACATAGACAGAATGCTCTTGATCTCAAACCCCTATATTTAATGCTGTTTAGTTACTAGCCTACTTTTACTTGTATAAAGAATCTGAGTACTTCCTCCATCACTGTACAGTAGTATATGACATATATATATTGATATAGCATTGAATAGCGACATTTGCATGTTTGTATCACACACATAGCCCACATATACAGAGAGGGGAAAAAAATCCACACCTGCTGTTCCACCCACTTAGAACGTCCCTGCTTTTATTTTGAAATCTGCATCCCAGGTATTGGCCTGACGTCTCTGGAGCAGATGGACCGGTTGAGCCTCCTCTCTGAACACGACGTGAGATTACACAGTTTTAATACTCCTGTAATGCTGTCACTAGTGTGTACAAAGATCATTCTGTGTGTCCTTTCAGAGATCTGTCAAATGTAATGACACCCCAGTCAACTGTGAGTGGCGCCTACAGTATATTTACTCTGTCCCCCCTCAAACTGATTTTTTTTCTTCTTCAATAAAGTGTTTTCATTTGTCAAAGTGTTACAGGCGTGCTCCCTCCTGAA
>OMNW01009739.1:27922-53788 GCA_900303245.1 Selene dorsalis | reverse complement strand
GCACTCTACAATTGATCTCACTCAATGGCTATCTGCTGATGCCGATGTTTGGAAAATGGACGTGTCCACTCTTTTTCTCACTCTGTGTGTGTCTATGTGTGAGTGTCAATTTCAGTTTACAGGGTAGGGCTGCTTGAGCACTTGGTTTTATGTATGGGTCCAACATGCATCTCTTTCACTGTGGGGATTTTTCTCTGCCCTATCTAAATTACAAATAAATCGTTATTAAATTCATTTAAAAAATTTTTTACCAACTCTGATACAAACTCTGTTGGAAAGACTCCACATTACAGGACCACTTCGTTTATAGTCAAACAACATCTTTTGTGCACAGAAACTTCAGGGGTAAAACTACAACTGGCAGATCCAAATAATGACAAAGAATTTGTGAAGTTTTAAAACTATTTCATACCCTGCAGAAAGTCAGAATAGACAAGGGTTTAACAAAAGGAGCGCTGGTATATATTTAGAATAAAAGAAGGCAGTGAGTGCTAGATTTAACTCACTTTTTAGTTGTGCTTTGACTTTTGAGGCCTTTTGCCTGTCTGGCAAGATAAATCAGTCTCCTTCACTATTTCAAATATTTACAAGTGCATTCAAATCTATTTTTGTGCAAAGCCGCAAAGAAGAGAAGAGCTTCAGAATAATGCTGGATGTTAAAGAGAAAGGATCAGAATGTGTGTGTGTGTTTCTTTTAACTGCAGCTTAAAAGGGTTGAATCTGTTTGTGTATTTTTTCCTTGTTATTGAAGTAAAAGTGGTGCACGCTTACACATACACTGTCTGAGTCTCTTAGACAACCTCACCTATTTTAAAATGACTCAGACCTTTTTTTCCTATGTCCCCTCCACATCTCCTCCTTTCGTCTTTTGTGAAACCTGTTAATCGCTGTAGCCCACTAACTTCCCTGACCTAGATTCACTGTTGCCTTCAACTCTTCAGAAAGACTTGGACACAAAAGCGTCCAAGTGCTGCGTCTTTGACGTTCATCCTATTGTTGTGTGCGCGTTTTTGGCAATGGATAATTCAAGGTGGTTTTTTATTTCCTCTCAGGATGTAGGTGACCATAAAGGGTTAACATCGCCTCGCTGAGCTCCTCAGGAGTTCAAAGGCTCTGTCTTCCGGTAACCATGGTAACATTTGGAGCTGCGCTGTTGTTTGGGCGTGTGTGCTCTGATTGCCTGCTGTCGCATCTGAGTTGTCACACAGCGAGGAAGGCCGTCACGGAGCCACAAAGCAGGACATGGAAGAAGAATCACAGAGGTGCTCTGCCTCACAGGGGATTAACGGTGACCTGGAGGATGCTACAAAAGAACATATTGGAAGAAAGTTTCCTGACCTGGCCATGGGGGTGGGAAAGCTTTTGACTAGACCTGCTGGAAACTTCACTAATATACCACTAAGTGAACCTGAAAGGAGCAGGAACACTGTTCTGACCTGGCAGCAAAAATCCATATATTATCTACACCACTCATCAGTGCAGGGGGAATGGGCAGGGCTTCAGCCAATCCAAGCTGACACAGGTCAACTCCATCCTCCCCCTGGGTCACCAGTCTATCACAGGACCGAAATATAGAGATGAAGAACCAAACAATCACCCCTACTGGAGGAACCCATACTAGCAAAAACTCCCTCCAGAAAGGCTCAAGGCTCGGAAACCAAACCCAGAACCTTTTTGCTTAGAGGCAACAGTGCTGACCACTGTAACACCATGCTGCCCCCATCCATCACTTCCACCCACTCATTCAGGTCTTCATCCAGTCACAACCTAAGCTGGTGGCCTTCAGCCAATCACCTGTAAGCTGTCAAACTGTCTGCTGTCAGAATTGTCTACTTCCACCTCTACCTGTGTGCTTTAAACGTGGTAGAAATGAGCATCATCATTGCGGTTCCTGACTGAGGACACCGGAGATGTCCTGAGGAAGCATCTCAGCAGCACTTTTGTCTTCATGCAGGAAACAGATCAGACTGAAGACTCATTGCTGAGTTTAGACAAAATAATAACAACCCTTAAAAATATCAAATAATCACACTCATGTGCTTACCTTGCTCATGTGAAACTCCAGACGTCTCATGTACCTCTCAATGGTTTTGATTTGCTGCAAAAAGACAGAGGCAGCATAAGGTTTAACACAGCTCATGAGGATGTGGCTGCATGTGCTTTACAGCTGTAAAAATAATGGGTTTCATGTCCATACCACAGGATATATTGAGGCACAGTTTGCAATCCCATCTCTCCTCCCAACCCTCCAACCATTTCACCCCTCTCCCATTTTTCCTGCATTATTTCTCAATCCCTCCAGCTCTTCACTCCTCCCTCCTTTATTCTGCCTTCAGCTGTTTTTATCCCTCCTTTCAACTCTTTTTTTTTAACATCAAAGATTCCCCAACACACCAAAGTTGGAGTGGTTGTTACAGTAGACCCGCCCCTCCATCAACTCACCTTGTCAAGATCATATAGCACTCCCTGGAGAGAAAAAACACACACACACACAGACACAAACACACACACAATCACACAGTAAGTGGGGAAAGCACAGCTCAGGCTGCTTAAGTAATGCAAAGCAGACTGCTGACATCAAGAAAATATCCTATTAAAGACTGTTACCAGTGACTCCACATGCAGTCTGAGTGTGTGAGTTTGTGTATGTAGCAAATTAAAATGGGTTTGCTATGTGTGAATTGATGACACTGACCGTTATCATTTAAATGACAAATAAACAGGTCTGAGATCACAATATTGACAGACAAAATATATGCTCTGGTTACTTTACTGTACTCATGCACAGATACACATGAAAAATAAAGTGTTTTTAATTGTTTGTGAGGTAGAACTTATATATTTCTAACTTCAAGTCAGCTGTTTTGTCGTGCTTATAACTGAGAAGCTTGAATTTCTTTCCTCTGACAGCTTCAATATGTCCCATTTTAGGCCTAAAACTACAGAAACACCTGAAAGCCTCACACAAACAATGTAAAAGTGCAGTAACTGTGAATGAATCTGTGCTGTAGTCTCTCACCAGGCGAGAGTTCCTCTTCATGTCCTTCATCAGAGACATGAGTTTGTCCAGCTCCGTCTGATGAACTTCCAGATACTCACTACAGGACAGAAAAAGAAATCAGTTATAGGGTCCTACACAAATGCATTACTTATTGATTAATGTGTCATTTTTCTTAATTAATCAATCATTTGATAACGTGTCAGAATACAGTAGAAACAATAATTTCATATTCTGCTCAACATATTGAAGATGTACGATCTGACTTAAGCTCAATCACCTTTTATTGAAAACACCAAAACATTTAATCCATAATTAGAATATTAGAAGATGTATTATCTGTTATTTGACTAACTAATCAATCTACTAACCCTTTCAGCTCTTTGAGTAAAAGAATTTAACAGATTAAGCTCAGTGGAGGTTAATGAAGATGAAGTGTATATAATGACAGCAGTATGGGGTAAATACTGTACATTGGTATATAAACATTTGTGCAGTCCTGTAAATATATGGAGCAGAAAATGTCAACAGGCCGTAAACGTTCACATTAAAGTAACAAATTATTGACATGTATGGAGTGAAACCGTTTCCTCACAGATTCTCTCGCTTGCTTTAAAAGGATATAATTACTCTGATGAGGTAATGAGCTGCAGAGTTTGTGTACACAGTGTGGAAATGAACACCAGTGTATGAGTTACTCACTCCAGGCCTTGTTTGAGCGCAGTGTAAACCTCCTCCAGTCTTTTGGGCTGTGGCTCTCTGGAGCTGCTGCCTCCCTTGTGTCCTGACAGGTGAGGCTTCTTGGGCTTGGACTGAGGCTTCTTCTGCACCGCTGAGTTCCCCATGAAGGAGTTACACCTGTACAAACACACATAAACATGACAGTAAGTGCAAAGGGAGGGTTTATCAATTTGCTGTGGGCTGTGCCATGATGTCAAACACTGTGCTTTGAGACATTTACAAAACTCTCATTGAACAAGCAGGAGAGCAAAGGACCATCTCAACTTAAACATCTACTATGCACTACAAGGTTCATACAGTGGCTGACTCAGACACGACAACTCACATTAAATATTTATCATAGTATTTCAGATAGTGCGGCCTGCAGGCTTCCTGTAATGATGCAGCATTAGATGAGATTTCTGTATTATTTTACGGCATCCTGAACTTGCCTTTGAGCTGCTATCAGTGTGAATTTATCTCATTTGACAGATGGAGAGGGCTCATTGACTCACTGAGATAACTCAGTCATACAGTGCTGACACTTTCATGCAAATACTCAAACTCCTGGCATAACCTCAGCGGCAAACCATCAGTCACAGGGCTGTGCTAAATCACAGGTACACACAAATATATGCAACCACACGCAAACATGCCCCCTCCTCCCCCTCGCTTTTTCTGTTTGACCTATGTTAAGGCTGCCATTCATCTTCTGCTGGAGTGAAGTCACACACACAATCACTCTCTGGGCCATTAATGACATTCAAGTGTTCTTCAGTCTTTTCCTCACAGTCCTCCAGCAGTTGACTGACTGAAGGGCATGTGGTGTTAGATACATTTCATTAATTTATATGTGTAAATAATATTTGAATTATAAATTCAGTCAAATTAGACTTTCGGTTTAAAAATGACTTAAACAGTTGATCTGTTATCATTTTTTTGATATCCAAAATTTGATTAGATGTTATCTTGTCAACATCCTGGTGTTTGATGTCAAAGCTGCAAATCATGAATTCATGTTCATAGTGAACATTAGCAAACTGCACACTAGAAGCACACAACGTGATATGCTTTAAATTGTTTGTTCTGATTGTTTCAGGCCTGTCTGACAGTTGTGCAAAATTCAGTAAGTGTTTAAATCACTCCAGTGATTTACAAGATGTCAAAGACCGTCATAGTTGCTAATGAAGAACGTGTGACACCAAGTGTAAGCCGTCGTTTCTCTGTTTCTGTAGCGTGCAGCCTCCTCACAAGCCTTTTTCTCTTCACATCATTTCCATTTTAGGTCACAATCATCTCACCCGCTTGTGCACATTTCAGCTTTTAAAGCCATTACAGATTTGGCTGACAAATGACATTTCCCCCAGACTTAATGAAACAATCCTAGAGTCATCTAAGGGACGTGGCGACAACCATTTCCAGCGCTCGACAAGTTGGAACGTGGCACGTCTTGCTGCGCGCCAGGAAACGCAAGCACAAATTGAGCTAAGCTGCCACAAATGTAGGGCAACACTGAATGAGAGCTCTGCGTAGCCTTGGGGTCACACAAGCTGTGGTGCAGTAGTGTCTCTTGGCAGCGACACACACACAGAAACACACATGCATATATACAAACGTGATTCCAAACTGACTTCTAATTGGAGGATTTGCACTCCTGCATACAAACCGCAAAGTGTGCAGTATGCACGGATGCGTAAATGCACACGAGACACACACATGGATGCACACATGGAAGGTCTTTGCTCATAAACACACACATGCACCGAGTGGCCTCCGAGGGTCTGTAGCGCTCCACCTCGCTCATTATCAGAACTGGAAGTTGTCAGTCACCGTCAGTCGCCCCCACAACCCGAGTCATTCCAGCCAATTACACTGTTCACTGTCTGAGCACCGAGAGGAGGGCCACAGTGTCTTCAAATAGATTCTCACAGCAGGACCAGACACCAACAGCTGAGAGTCTAGAATCCAGGAGATATTTCCGAGATCTGAACGATGCGAGTATGACAGAGGGCTTGGCCTCGGAGCGCGAGCTGTCACAGAGGAAATCGAGGAGGGTGGAGAAACAGATAAAACTCTTATCTCTCATGAACTCTATCAATCTCTAACTTCTCACAAGCGACTTTCTGCTGTAACTGAAACAGTGATCAGGAAACTGGGTTTGTTGTGCAATGATGCAACAGAGAGATCATCACTCTTAAAGAATTCAGTTCCTGTATAAGGACGTGCTGTGGCTTGTTGTTAAAGTTGGTCAAGAAGGTTAACAGTTAAATTATGTTTTCTATGGCTGTGGTGGAGTGAATAATTAAAGACTATGATGTTGCATGATGGGATTTGTAGGATCCAGTGTTTTCAAACTAGACCAACACTGGAAATCTATCCAGTACTGGCTTTGCTATTTTGATTTTGATTTTTAATTTTGTTTTGTCAGTGTTATTTACTGTTTTTAACAATTCCCTCTACTTTACAGGAGTACCACACTGAATTAGTGGAACAGCCATTGAGGATATCAATAATAAAGCAACTCTTTAATACCTGATCTGCTGTTAAATATTGTTTTGATAACTTTCAGTTTCATTGTCACATTGGGGATCATTAACTTATTTTCACCTCTAGATCAATACTGTTTCTGAGCATGTGATACTTCAAACTTGTTTGAGGAAAATCAATTTGGTGTAGGATTGTAGAGCAAAGTCCCTCAATCACACACTGAATCGTCATTACAGAAATAAGCAACATCAGTTGACTACAGTTTAACTGTTTTAAAGATTTCTGCTCACCGTGAGCGTCGTTCCTGTAGCGTGCTAAAGCCTGCGAAGGACTGACTCCGGATTATGCCATTGGGTCCTCCGGGGGAGTGGGTGCCCGCCGCCATGATGTCTGGGATGTGGGACGACACTCCTGAAGAGAGGGAGAGAGGAAAAAAGACGCACAATTCTGTTACATACAACTTCATTGATGATATTAAGATTAAGTGAGAGATCCTGGTCAGTAATACATCATGAGAACAATAGGAGCACCTTCTGAACTCATTCAGTTAACAGCGACACCTCCATGTGATCACAGAGGTTAACTGGAGTACAGTGAGCATTGTGCAGTGTAGCACAAAGTAGGCACTGTTGGTGATGCTTGCCATGAGCGATGCGGACAAGCAGCATTCAGAGCCTGTGCTAACACGACTCCTCTGGTCTGCCTGTCACCACTAAGCTGCGAACATACCTCTACTGTGACCACTTCATATTTTCAAACCTCAGACACGGGTCACTTAACGACTCCTTTCACTTTGTGCACATTTCCTACCTGAACTTCGACTGCTCTAAAGAAGTAATTCATCAGCTCAAGCCCCAGATGTGTCACAAGTGTAAGTGACTGCATACACAAAGGCCATTTACGCCATTTTGAAATCTAATTCTACATGTAATGAATTCCAGGAAAACCATCCACACCATCCTGTGGCTGAGTTATCTAATCAGCCTCGCCTGCAGTTAAGACATCTTTTATCACTGCATCTATATTTAGCTGCAGGAGCCTGTCAGACTTCAACCGTATTTTAAACCTGGGGATGCAACATGAGTCACGTTGGGCACTTGGGGAACAGGCTGAAAATAGACACAGAAACCGTCCATCTATAGCTGTCAGATAATGACTTAACAGAGATCAAGAGCCCAGAGAGAAAAATCCACTGAGATAACTCAATCACAGTTTCAACCCGCATGATGAGATTGAGTCCAGATCATGTGGCAAAGTGTGTGCCACAGCGGCCCGTGGCCTCATGATAGCACAAACAAGAAGGATCCTTTGCAGTGGGATACACAGGTTCTTCAGTGGGGAGAAGAGAACACTTGTATCATGTTGGTAAACGTACTGGTAGATCCCATTGGTACAAGTACGCCGCAATATTTTCCTTATTTTTCTCATTATGTCGTGATTTAACAAATGAGTAAGAGAGTAAAATGATTATTCAACAGAGATTTGATCCAGCTCAGGGGCCACATCCATCAGAGTGGCAGTGTGTGAGGGTGTGGCCAGGCTCCTTAAGTCTGAACTGAAATGAGATAGTCTCATCTAAGAAGAGGACTTAAGCAGGGTGTTATCATCACCTGTTATCGCTGCCCCTGTCGCCTAGCAACCTTAAAAACACGTAGCTTCTTTTCACAAAAACTTGGTGTTTTAAGGCCTGTGGTTTTAACATTTGTAGCTTTGGCTGTACAACTGGGCTCAAACACAAAACTAACATTTAAAAGTGGCTCTCTGTCCATGTTCTTTGCTTCCATTAACGGCACGCAATGCATCTTGGGATTTGAAGAGGGTTAGGGTTGAATTGAAATGGGACAGCCTAGTCACACCGCAGTGCTGCAGTCAGTCTTCAGCTGCAGCCTCTGAATGATGCGACCCCTGAATTAGGACGTGGCTATGGTTAGATTTTCATTTTGCGAACAACCCTCAGCTACAAGAACAAATTAAACAATCTGAGGAGTGTTTTAGTGACGACTTTTTCGCTCCTGCAGTAAATGATTGAGTTCCTCTGGTTTCATAACATTTATTCTACTTTTGTCTCTGATTTAATATCTATCCTCAATGAAACAATCAGCTCATTCACTCACTTGCTCTCTCAGTGGCAAACTGCCCTGATAGTTCAAGGGCCATCAGAAAGTGACGCCTGGAGGAAGGAAGTGAATTTAGAGATTATAAGTAAATACAGAGCTGTGCACTGGCTGAAGTGACCAACATGCCAAACTCAATGTTGACAGCGAGGCGACTGTAAAGCTGCAGCGAGCCAGAGAAGTGTCATTCTGGCCTTGTTAATCTGCATCTCAGCTGAGGTGAAGGAAAGTTTGGAAACACAGAAATGCCCAGAGGAGACGCAGAGAGACACAGATTTGTCAAATCAAATTAAAATTTACTAACAAGCAGAGGAATCGGCCTGTGAAGCCTCAGTGCGCAGCTCTGTTTCTCTTCCTCACACAAACTAGTGAAAACACCCAGCAGCGTTACCAGTTCAACAACTTTGTCAAAGTGAGCAACAAGCAAAACACTTTTTTTCTGTCTGTTTTGGTGTCACTCTGTTTGTGGGGCCCTGTGTCTGCACGTGGTCTGTTTTTTTTTCTATTCTCCACTTATCCATCCATCTTCCTGTCTCCAGAGGGACACACCATGTCACACACACACTCACTGCAGTACTACAAGCGACTGAACTGGCAACCTGACCTCTAGTGTGTGTGACAGACAGAGAGCAAGACAAAGACTTGACACGGGGCTCGGGAAAGACTAGATCCGTTTTTTGAGGCGGGGGGACAATAGGCTGGTGAGACTGATACTGTTCATGCTATTAATAGCAGATAGCTTACTGTACCTTAACACTGAGGACCCTGATAGCTGTGACTCAGAGACAGGCAAACATGTATACACGTTTGGTTCTATGTTAGTGATAATAATATAGGAGAGAATTTAGATTTTATGCTACCAGGAGTTAAGATCAGCATCAGGATCAGGATCAGGATATTAAAGCCGCACAAATCAATAATTTTTAGTTTAACATTACCATGTAATATAAAACCTGTTGCTGGGGAATTGCAGGACCAAACAGTTTTCCTCCAGCTTTTTAATTCACTGTTTTGGTTTTCAGGAACTGTCTTCTCAACTGTGTGTTCAGCTGAAGCAGAGGGCTGTTCTGATGAACGCATTATAAACTTCCTGCCCAGCACTTATTAGCACACTGACAAAGTTAGAGACTAGCTGGAGAACACAGTGGAGTGTTTATCAGCTGAAGACTCAGACACGTCCCTCTGGAGTTTGTGAAAAACAACACAATTTACTGGATTCGATAAAACTGTCGAATGGTGCAGTGCATCAGTCCAACTGAATTGTAATGTTGCTCTGCGTCTCCTCCATTCACCCTCACAACTTCATGAGGAGAAAGAAAGTCAAATGTTGCACTTAAGCCTCATGTGTTTTATCCAAATATCAAAAAAACAAACAAACAGTGAATGTGTCCTTAAAGGGAAACTACTTGCTTTTCTGATACCAGTGTTTTAACTTCTCACCTCACTATGAAGTATACTCTATGGTTTGTCAACAAACCCTGACACTGCTGTCGGGGGAGGCTACAGATACAACAGAGCACACATTTGATTTCTGATTTCCATCAGGGGCTTTAACTGTGTTGCACATTAAAGCACCAATAAGCCTCAACTGTAGTAATTGTTGCATTAGCAAACTGCAATTTGCGTTGAAATATTAATCTGGACAGCAGAAAATTGTGTGATAACATGATGTGGTCATATAACTGTGATATGATTCCGCTGACAGAGTGTAATTACTAATATTGCATTAGCACCTCGCTCTCATCACAGCCAACAGCAGGAAAAAGACTGTAGAGGAGAGCAGCAATTTGCTGTAATGCTATGAAGCCTTTCAGCTCACTGTGGTCTCTGGATGTGCAGCAGCTCACTTCTCTGCCTTGTTTGTCCCTGACTTTCTGACTCACTCTCCTAAAAGAAGAGCAGTGGGAGGCAAATGATGGTACATTTTGTTACCTAATGTTCCCCCCGGGTAATCACAGGACAGTGACACTTCCCCACCACTTCCTGAGGATTTAGACGAAGCTGGGCGATAAGGAACGAGAAGATGTGGACACTTGGGAGCTCAAAAATCAGCACACAATGATACTAGATGGAAGATACTGTTCAGTTTCACGTCCCTTCAATACCTTGATGTTCCCAAACGGTGCAAGCGGTGCGATGTGCCGTAACACCGAGTAATGTCATCAGAGAGCACATGCAGAAAATAGCTTTGTATTTACCTCAGACTTAAGGAGCGTGCTCACTGAAATCTAACGCTGACTGTAGGGTGCTGAATGAAATTCATTCAGTGTTTGTCCTACATATATTTTCAGGCTTCGCTCGCCCACTGTTGGATAAATGTGGCACAAAAAGATGATCATCAGCTCTCTTCTCTCCCTCATAAAAAAAAAAAATCCAGTACCGTTATTATCTAACATGATCCAACAGGCTTTATGAGCATCTGCAGCATCTGTATCTAAGTTGTGAAAGTTAACTGAGCTCTTACAAACTGTTTGAATGAACAATTGCTGTTGTGTCTGAAAATCAAAACTGAAATGAAGTCATTTGCAGTTGTTTTTTCGAACAAAAATGTCACAAAGGTTATGGTTGCCATATATGATTGCAAACCTTATATGTTTCTGGTTTTAAACTGTTGGTTTAAAAAAGAAAAAAAGAAAAAAAAGACACATGAAGACATAATACTTGACTCCAGGAAAACCGATGGATATACTTTACTTCTTAATTTTTTTCTGACAAAAAGATCAACTGCATGAATAATCCGCAGGTAAACAACTATGAACAGCTACTAGTTAATCGATTCATGTTTTACTAGTGAAATAATTGCTATTTCACAGGTTTAAAGAAAATATACCCTGTTTTTTTACTCTCCTGTTGTTGTGTCTCTGTAGTGGACACTTTGGCATGAGTGGCATGCTAAACTTTCACACTTCTGGTTTTTCCCAAAACCTTTCCCACAACTCAGCATGGCCCCTCAACAAAAACTTCACATTTAAATGAATGCCCCCTTCTCACACACACACACACACACACACACAACACATTCCCTCACAAAGAGCTGAGTGCAGCCACTGAATCATAGAACAACTTTTTCATGCACTTTTTTGTGTCACACGCAAATAACACAAGCTAGTGAAAGGGGGACTGGCATGAAAGAGCAGAACAACTCATGTAATAGCAGTTTGCTGCAAGTGCATTAATGATTTAGTGCCAGGCCTGACCAAATGTGTGTGTGAATGATCGCGTGTGTGTGGACAAGGCCATTACAGAATCAGCCCTTAAAAGCGTGTTCTGAAATGTGATGAGCTAAGTTATGTTTGCATGAATATTCATGATGGATACTGTATTGATATGATCATTTTTACAGTCACAATATGTGTGATGGTCAAATCAGCTTTAACAAAACTAACAGGTGAAAGGACAAAGAAACGTTGGAGTTTAAATGACAAGTTTTCTACTCCATTTATCATTTTGCTTTACAGAGGGTTCTTCCAGCAACAGAACAAGGAGAGAAGCTGGTAGTCTTCCTAAAATTATCCTGTTGACGCCTGTGGCTACCTGTGTTGTCACATCACCCTTAACTTGCAGGTTGTAATGGTGCATGTGGAGTCTTCCATCACACAACTTCACTCTTTGTTTCCTCAGCACTCACACAGTACAGATTCAAACATCTCTTGAAAGCAACACTGGGAGTCACTTTTTTTTAATTCTTTTCCTGATGCTGTATGAGCCATTAGCTCTTATGGATTTTCTGCACTAAGTTTGCAGTTTGCTAAGTTTGCTCTGTACCAGTGTATCTGAATTCTTCTCACTGATAATCACATCAGTCATTCTGAGCTACTTGTCTGCTGCTAAGTGTTCCTGCACAAAACACACACTCACACTTTGCTCATTGTGCCCACTTCACTCTCCTCTTTTATACAGGAGCCTCGCACAAACAGTTACACACACACACACACACACACACACACACACACACTGTTAAATCATGAATAATGCTCTGCTCTGAGTGTGTGTATTTCTTTCCAAGTGTGTATGAGTGTGTATTTATGTGAAAAGCCAGCATTAGCCCACAGTGCATGTTAACAACAGGAGCCTAATTCTTGATGCCTGTATAAATTAGCCTCACCATGGCAACAGCAGACAAGTAAGTGTCTTACGTAAAACAACGGTTTTGAGCCAACTGCCAAGAAGTAGGACACACGCCCTCATGTTACCGGGCCGAGGCTTGTAAAGCACCAATCCTTCATTTTTGGGAAAAAAAATAAAATAAATAAATCTATATTCAGATCTTTTGTAGACAAAAAATGTGGCCACCAAAGTGCCTTGAAGCTCTTCTATTTTCATCTATTTGTATTTAATGTGACAAGAGCTGCAGATAAAGATAGGAACAAATTAAAGGATAAAGCAAGCCGGAGATGATGAGAGCTTTTATACAAGATGAAGTGGATGAAAAGATGCGGATGTCTGGTTACGAGACAAACAAACAATCAGGATTCTGTTGAAAGAGAACATATCCAAGAGATTATAGTCATCAAATAATGTCACATTTGACTCAGAATAGAGTAATATGTTCAATCACACTCTGCAGGTTGCAAGCGTGTGCCTGAAAGCTGCTCAGTTATCCCTAGTGCTACACACACACACACATACACTGGGATAAAACTGACTGCCGCTTCCACCCCTCAGCCAAAACATACAACGCTGCTTCGGTCTTGTTTTTCTGTTTTTTTGGCTGATGTAATCCTGTTCAAAACTGAAAACAACACGGTGAGACACCTGACACTGTCTGGTTTTGTTACTTAACCACACCAGCTTGTTTTGCACCACAGTCAAAAAGAAACTAAGGTCTATTAAGCTGCTCATGTTGCACTACAAAGTGACTGCATGTAAATGAAATATTTCCTTAGAATAAGCAAGTTCACGTTAAAGACTCACTGTAAGACATCTCAAACTTTCAACATAATTCCACGCATGCTTAAGATTTATGTTGAGATGAAAGGCAGCATGTTTTAATCCCACTTCCTTCACATCCCATTAACCTGCTCACCGTTTTGGAACAAACATGTTTTAAATCCAAATGTCCCTGAAGACAAATCGTGTGACATCGACAAATCAGCCTGCAGCACTCTCACAGGACTGTAATCACACACACACACACACAGTCATGTTTATGAAAGGTGACACCAGAGCCACGTACATGTACATGTACATGTGAATCTACAGGAGTGCACAGCAGAAAGATTATGTTATTGCTTCTTAACTGAATTCAAGAAGGGGCCATTTTCACTTTAACAAGGCAGAATGACTTCAGGAGCATGAGCCTCATTATCCTCAGCGTAGAGGAAACGAGGAAGGACTCACTCATCTTTGCCAAGAGGCTTCTCAAAGGCAGTAAAAATACAGAGAGGAAACAGTTGCGGGATGACAGTGCACAGCAGAAAAATACCAATATCAGCAAGTGAGTGAGGCGATGATGAGACACCTTTATTAAGAAGAATGGGTCAGCTCTCACAGCCGACTGAAAAAGGATCAAACCTTTGATCACTGAAGAATAATTTTGAGTTTATGTTTACTGAGGACTATTTTGACAGGATGTAGGAGATTAAAACTGCTATAGTTCATATTTTTATATTCAAAAACAGATAAAATCATCACATGTATATAAAAATTGGCTCTGCAGTGCTTCTCAGCGACACTTTGCAGACTGTAATGTGTCTACTTAGCGGTGTTTAATGTATATACACCGCTCGAGACGTAATTTCATTGTATGCTGTGCAATAATAATAATAAAGGCAATGGATTGAATGGTGCTTAAACATCTTTGGAGTTCTGCAAAACTGTACTGCAAAATTCCCATTTTGGCCCACTCTTGCCACACTCATCAGTTTTGGCTGCAGCAGGCTCTTTTCACTGATAAAACTTTAAAAACCTACTGAGTACTGCTTAGTTTGCAACAAAGCTGACAGATACAGTAGCAAATCGCTGGTGCACAAAGTGGAGCACTTAATACCAAAAATACAGCTCAAACGAGAAGTGTAGAATGACTTACATTCGTCAACTGGCTGGGAATACAACTACAGATGAACATTAATGTTACTTTGTATTGGACAGATGTGATTAAGAGCAACTGATCAAATGTAAGAATAATCAGCTTAAAAGTTGGATTTATACTTTATTTCCACTTCTGCAAGCAAGTTTAAGGGTCAAACAAAGTCCACGTGAAATTCATAAATAACAAGTGACACTGAAGTTGCTTGCTTTCACAAGTGTAACCTCATCTCGTGACCGGGTAGTAAAATATATCCACGTGTATAAACACACACATACATGTGCAGGAGAATATGTTACAAATAACACATTCTGGTGACAGTCAGGAATTCACTAAAAGCTTTGAAGCCGAGAACAGAGACCCTGTTATGGCTGAAGTCACCTTGACTCCGTCACCTGTGGGATGATGAATGACACTTTACACCCTGACAACAGATGTAGAGTTACCAGCTTGTGTTTCCAGAAATCCCATCACATAGAGAAAACACACACACACACACACACACTGGACATCAGTGTAGAACATAAACATTTCAACGGGACCTGTCTGACACTGGTATGTGGTGACGATACCTCAGGTACAAAAAGAATCAATAGCTTGGTCAACAGTCGTCTCTACAGATGTGAACAATGGACCTTTGTAAAACACAGTGGTGGAAAATTCCTGAAGGAACGTAAATGTTTGTCATGGGTCAGATTGTTGTTTCTGTCAAAGACAAAGTAATTGATGGCACATTTTTCAAGTCAGCCAGTGGACACAGTGATTGACATATTCATATGTAAACTTTATTACATCCGCATAAAAGATGTTCTGAGGAATACACTTAATTCTTTCCAACCAAGAGCTAAATGAGAACACTGTTACCACTGTTACACCTGTACAGTACATATGAACCTAAAGCTATCTGCCTGTTAACTTAGCTTAGCTTAGCCAAAGAACAGGGGGATATAGTCTGGTTTTGTCTTAAAGGTGAAAAAAAAAAAACAACTCTGCCAACTAGCACCTCTAACTCTAACTCATTACCCCATAATATCGTATTCGTTTAAGTTAGCAGTTTCCTCCTGTTTCCAGTCTTTGTGCTAAGCTGCATCTTCTAGCCACAAGCTGTAGTGTCAGGTCAAAGCACAGACTGTATGCCACAGACGTGAGACTGGTATTGCGGTATTTTGCAGAACTATTTCTTTTAACCAAAAGAATTTTCTCATCAATAAATAAATAGTGCAGGGTAAGTCCCAGCCCTGTTTGTTTTGTACAGGGAGAAACATTTTTTAACAGAGCACAGAGCCCAGCTCTCCACCAAAGCCACTGTCAAACATTCATCAGACTTGAGAGAAAAAAAATCCAATTCACAGCAAATTATTTTTCCCTGACTTATGACCCGTCCCTCCACTGACATCAGTGCAAAACACTTTAGCAGTTTTTGCTAGGAAATAAACCAACAAACAGATATGGGTGAAAATGTAACCTTCCTCGGAGGTGGCAACAATTATTTTTTGCTTTCTTCTGCTTAGCTGAGTTTATTTCAGACCACAGAGCGTCCTGATACCCGCTCTATCAGGACACTCTGTGTACAACAGTAATCAAGCTGCCTGACTTCCTGACCCAAATAATCAGACCCCTCTGACCTCAGGCATCATCTCGTGGTGAATTTACCAAAACAAAAGACACAGAGCATTTTGAGGGCAACCTTACACTGGCCTAGAAATAGAATTAACTAGAATCATCTGACAAACAATTCAGTCATCTGATGCAGTTTAACAGTTTATCACCATCCAGACAGGAAACTGTTCAGCAGAGACGGGACATGACTGGAGTGAGTGCCAAAGTGTGGGAATCGAACAGAGTCTGCAGTGTGTGCCTGTGTGTGTCTGTGTATATAGGCCAGTGCCAGCCCTATCACATGAAAGTTGCAACAGGTCAGAAATATTTCCAACCAGCCGTAGAAAGACACAAATGAACATCACCTATGACACCCGCTTCTCTGATCCGGGCTGTAGAGGTTTAATGGCCCCATCTAATCTTATATGCTTCACCTCAATCACTGCAGGTGATTATATTCCTCTTTTGAGCCACTACGTTCAACAAGAACCAAAGGTCATTTCTGTCCACACCAGTGACATTTCTCCTGTGTTCAGAGGCACCTACTGCTCTCTACACCCCAATGAGTATGTGTGTAAGTGTGTTCAGATTTCCGCACATATAGCGATATAGTCACTCTGTTCTAATTATAGGTCATCAGTGTCTGTGTGGGGCAGCGCGTGCAGGAAAAATTAAGGCCAGGATATGCAGTGGCATTTAAATGTACAGATGACCAGATGAACTGAGGTGTGTCTGGACTGAAGTTACATTCAGGCAGCTGCCACTGACATTTCAGCAGCAGAGATCGGCATGTAATCACTTGTGAGAACTGTAAGCCACACCAGTAAATGCACGGTTAATGGACTCGAAGATTATTTTTACCACATTTATACAATATTAGGCAGTAGAGTATAAAGCAGCAGCAGCAGATGAGAGACAGGGGCTTAAACCAGCAGCACATGATGCGTCCACACACTGACAACAAAGTTACTAAATGCTGCAGGCAAATCAAGTAGCACCATGACCGCATCATTGCCAGAAAATCTGACACCGCTGCACAGCCACGGCCTTGTTTACTTTCAGAGACTGATGAAGATTTGTCATGCAGAGTGCCAAAGTGGGACATCGTGACGCCCTGACACCATTTCAATACAACTCACTTTACTTTATTTCAGCAGGATGATCCACTCAGTGTCAATGCAGGCTTAGAAATAGAAAAATTAACAATTAAATAATAGCACAACAGCAGGGGTGTCGGGTGGCTCAGTGGGTTGAGGAGGCACCCTATATGCAGAGGCGATAGTCCTCGCTGCAGCAGGCCCCAGTTCGAATCCCAAATCCGGTGGCCCCTTCGCTGCAGGTCATTCCCCCTCTCTCTGCCTCCCCATTTCCTGTCTCTCCCAACTATAGTATCAAATAAAAGGCAAAAAGGCCAAAAATATACCAAAAAAATAAACAATAAAAATAGCACAACAGCAGTAGCAAACGCAGCCTGCTCAGCCACACACACTGATATCCAGATTTCAGACTAATGTAGCCCCATGTAGATCTGTTAAACTGCTATTTTGTGAGGAGGGATTTACAGCAGAACTTCTTGCTTCTTTGCTTCTGAGTTTCTATGAAAACAAAAATCATCATGAGCTGGACCCACCTAAACTTAAAGCCTGTCACAAGTGTCACGTTTACTACTTCTACCTTTTAGTGGTTTAACTTCTCACCTGGCTGCAGCGATGCACAGGTGCACTCCAAGACACTGAGACATCACTGCAGGCTCTTACAACTGTGGTCAGATAAATTAACTTTAACAACATCCTATATTTCCCAGAATTTCTGCTACAAGAACTGACAGATTATTGTTATTCAGCTGTTTGTTATACATGACAGCAAGAGACATTATCGGCACATTAAGAGCAAGAACACTGTCAACAAAACAAACATCGTCAAGCTGCACTGGGATTTGTTATGTCAAATATTACACCAACAAATGAGAAAACAAAGCCTTGAAATGTATCAAATGTGACCGTCAATGATGTCTAACCTTCAGGGTGGATTTTCCTTCGGTGACTGAGAGGACGTCTTCTTATCTCCACTCATATTCATAGGTTTTCAGTCTTTTCTCTTCAAAATGTAACACAGGAAATTCAGTAACACACATATTACCGGTATAGTGGTTTTATCTAAATTTGGGTCAGCATGAGAACCAGTTTCCCACTTGCTCTACATCTTTATTTTGCCCATTATGTGTGAGTCTGATTCAAAGTGACCACCTATGCTGCAGCGCTGGAATGCAGCTACCATACAAACAGGATTATGCTGGTTATTTCAGCTCCATTTGTTATTTTTAGCAGCAAAAGAAAACAGTCTTTCCTATGATAGCAGCTACTGTGATAATACAAGCTCATAGTGGTGTATAGCTACGTGTGAATTATCCAGCCATGGGAAAACAGCCAGCTGCAGAGTCTGCCACAATTCATGACTGCGATGTATCAGCTGGGGAGAAGGCAGGACAGGGTGAGGTGCTCACTGGGCTTAAGGAAACAGTTGCATTTAGCAACTGGGAAATCACCAAATACTAAGATATAGAGCCAAGATTTTCAGAAATGAGGACACGGCTGTTTAGGTTTGAGCTGTTTTAAAGATTTAAACAACACAGAATGTATGAAAAACTGCACTCAATATCATATTTGGTTTCAGAAAGAAGCGATTTAAGCTACAATTGTAGATGATATTTCCATGACAGCGGCCAAATAAACGTAGTGTGGTCTACATTCATCTGTACTTCATGCCTTTTGTTTCTATTGCCTCCTGGTTATAGTCATTTCACAGTACATCCATTAATGCACACTCTCCCTCACCAGCAATGCATTAAACACTGTGGGTGTAATTTACACACAGAAGTCACGGTGGATTTCTGTCCCACTCATTCCTCCTCGAGCCTTGACTAAACCATTACCATACTGTTGACAACAGAATAACAATTTACAGAGCGGCTGAATGAAGATGAAGAAACGCAGTGCAGGAGAAACGGGATGAAACAAGAAAAGAGCAAAATGACAGAAAAAAAACAACAGATTCAAGTGTTCCTGAAATTACCTCTCCCTGGAAGAGAAATCCACTGTAGGGCACAATTGTTCCTTCTCTCCCTTAACTGTGGTTTCACAGTTAGATATTTCAACTAACTGTGGAGATTATCATGCTGTTTGGAGTAAAGACTCAATGGGGAGCGGGACCACTAAGAAAATATGACATGCATTTTTAAACTCTGCTTTCACGACCACTTGTGGGGCATTAGATTAGAAATGAAACACTCCATACACCAACGTCGCACACACACACAAGCTCACTCACTACTGAAAAGCTGTACCAATTATCATTAATTATTTAGATTGTGAAAGTTGGAGGGTTCAGCGGAGAGTCATGATGGGAGAAGAGAATGAAACAAACAAAAAGAAAACAGACTTTAACAGCGACAGTGGAGGCGCAGAGTCCCAGTGATGAGAGCAACGATGATTCAGACACAGATGAGAGAGACAAGCCAGTTTGTGCATCTGTAGACAATGCTACAGTAACACAGCCACTTCATCCACTGTGCTGTTCACCAGCCCGACCTCTCTGTTGCTCATACACACTGGTGGAAATCATCTGGACCCACTGTGTTCTCATGTATGGATCACTGCCACTATTTTTTGAATCGCTCACCAGCTCGTATCTGCTGTATAAAATAAGAGCAGGTGCATCTCTTCGGGCACGATATCTATCTATCTATCTATCTATCTATCTATCTATCTATCTATCTATCTATCTATCTATCTATCTATCTATCTATCTATCTATCTATCTATCTATCTAGGCATCAAATATCTACAATATAACATTTAGTATTGATCATCTATAAACTCACTGTGGAAAACTGAAGATTTAATGGTAACAATCAAAGCAGCTGAGGCAAAATTTCCTGATTTTAAGGCCCAAGTTCTAAAAACGCTGGATCCTAGAGTTCCTATGCTTTCACCTCCAAAATAAATAATAAAACCTGCTTTCACAGGTAGAGCCCCCCAAGACTGGGAATCTGACTGATGTGCCCCTCTGAAAAGATGAAATCAATTATTAAAAACTTCTTTATTAAAGATTTATTTTCTATCAATTGAGCAATAATTTAAAAGTAGTTGCATTTCCAGCAACAACAGTGGAGTTGTTGGGGTTATGAAGGAACCCAAAACATTATCATCAAACTGAGCAGCTGTGACCTTTAAGGCAAAATGTTGTTGCAGGAGGAGAAGCACAGTTCAAAGAGTGAACAGTCATCCTCACAACGACTCGCCTCGGGACGAAGGAGCGGTGTCATTCCACCCTTCCCTCCTCCTCAATTCATCTGTCACCACACAGCTGTGTGCACGGCCACCCTGAGGCAGCTGGGTAATGGAAACATCCACTTGCTTGTGCCTCAAAAAACCTTGACTTTGTGACCGAAGGAAACGAATCACACAGGTGCAAACAGTCTCTTCACAAGAGGATGCAGAGGTGTCATGGAGCGTATGTGATCACATAGGTGAAACTGAATGCAAGAAACAAAGTCTGTACTGAACTGTACAGCTGGTAAACAAACATCATGACACACACACACATGGACCAATAGTGTGTCTTCCAGCTGCTGGACACTGCAGAGGGAGCGCACCAAATACCAAAACAGACAGATTATCAGCTTAGGACACTAAAACGCTTATGGCAATCATAACGCTGCTACAGCTCCCAGCTGCCCCAGCCAGAGGTGTGTGTGTGTGTGTGTGTGTGTGTGTGTGGTGCCAGTATGTCAAATATCATGTGTCGCACATGACGTGTAGAGTACAGCATGTGTCATGTGGTGCATGTGGCCAAGCATAGCATGGTCATGCAGTTGGAGCAGATTAATGGGCAACACCTTCACCCACACCCCCCACACACACCCAAGACTGCTGCCCTGATCTGCTCGGAGACAACAGGAGGAGGGGTGGGGATGGGTTCAAACCCCCTTCCATAAATTCTTCGTCTGTATCTAAGAGGGAGAGTAGAAGAGGGAAGAGAGGAGGGGGGACAGATGGGAAGGGAATAGAGGGGGAAGCAGAGGAGAGTAGAGAAAGGGAGGGGAAGAGAAAAAGTAAAATAATAAAAATGGAAAACCCAAGAGTAGTCGACCCAACGAATACCACACACACACACAGAACTTTGCACTCATTAGTCCATTAGCAGCACATAATTGCTCTGGTTATCATTTTTCATACATCACTACTCATGCGAACTGGAGAAAACACACACACACAAACTCACACACACGTACACGTACGCACTCACATTTTGCTCAAGCCTGAAGTTGTGTGTGTGTGTTGCCTGCACATGCTGACTTTCATGTGATGTAACTGGCAGTGGTCTCCTCGTACGATCTCCTCTCTCAGACACAGCAACTGTCTGAGCCGGGGATTGTGGGAAAGCAGCACTGTTTAAGCCAACAACCCGAAAATCTCTGATGCCTCTCGAGGCGGCTCATCCCTCAGTAACTACACTATAGGCTAATGCAACTGTAGCCATAACGAATGATGCACAGCTGAAAGTACTGACAGAGACACACACACACACACTGGGAAAGAGTGAAAGAAAATAAGACGTAACTTGTGCTAACTGTCATTGCAGTCAATCCTATATTTGCTGAGGCACTCACCGCCACAAATGTGAACCTCATGACAGCACAACAGGACCACAAAGGCAGATCCTCTGGGGACCATAAATATGTCAGTCTATCCAGTAGTGTTGATGTATCTCACAGGGTGTGTGAAAACTTTGATCTGGGGGTGATGACCAGACTCAGTAGGATCTATCCTCTGGGGTCTGTGAATGTGTCTGGACAAATTTCATGGCAATCTGTCAAACAGTTGTTGATATATTTCAGTCTAGACCAAACTATCGGGGTCGACATTCCCTCTGACCATGTCACTATGACTAAAAAAAAAAAAAAAAATCCGCCTCTTGGACTTTAAGTCTTCATCTCTTCTCTCCCCTCCCCAGAGATACCACCTCCGCTCCTCTATCTGGTCGTCTAAGTGTCCCAGTCACCCCTCCACACCCTTCCTGCCTCTGCCCCTCCCTTCACATTCCACTTACCCCCAGTATAACAACCACAGCCCACCTTCTTGACACCAGAAATTCCCCCAACAAACATTAAATACCTCCCACTAGTCCCTGGAAGCTGTGATTGTGGGACGTGTTGAGACAGGCGAACAAGGCCAGACCATCATCTCGAGACCAGATAACCTCTGACTCAGAGCAGACAGCATGGACCCTTTATCTGACTCTGAAGTCACTGCACTACAAGCCGAAATTCGCCTAAAGGTGTGACAAGTTGAGAGGTAACAGTTGAGACAGGCATATAAAATAACTGACTTTTGTATCTGTGAGCAAAATGACCCAATTTAACCACACAGAACATTAAAGTTTCATCAAAGAACCAGAACCAGATCAACCTCTTGCCAGTTACGGGTTAGATCAGAGCAGTTTCCCATGCAGACTGTGGGGTCAAGTTAAATAGGAAGTCTGGATCATGAAAACTCAGTGGGAGATTCAACTTCATTATTCAAGTCGTCTGTATCATTAAAGTCTGATGGAGCATCCAGAGAGGCAAAAGCCTCCAATTTAAATCATTTCTCTCCCCGTCCCAGCGGAGCGCTTTAACTTTCTGCAGCCTACACGCCTCATGAAATAACTATCAGCTGTGAAAACTTTTAAGGAGGCACTCCTCTTGTAAGAATGCAAGGCCCATGCACCCGCCACCAAAACCACACATATGCTCACAGATGGAAAAACATATGTATCTGCATGCAGCAGACACACACACACACACACGTGCGCATGCACACACAAGCAGGCAGTATTCCCAAGAACTGCAAGTGGGTGTTTCCGAGGAACAGAAAAGGTCAAGTGCTCAATGTGAGATGTCGACGGGCTTTAAAAGCACTGAAGTCTTCATCATGGCTGCTGAAACAATGCACGTCCAGGTCATATTTCTCCTCCCTCTTTTAGTTTGTCAGTCACAGAGGCTTCAAAATCTGCCTCTGTTGAATTACGTCGTTAATTCACTGGCCAAATTAAAATCAAGAGCTGATGGTGGTACTTCAAGAAAGGTTAGAGTTATATTATCACAAAAATCCAGGGAGAAGTTATGGAGAAAAAGCAAAAAATGAACCTTGTGGAGGCTCTAGAGGAAAAACCAAGTGGTTAGAAAGTGCTGTCTGGGAACCATGAGTGTCTGTATCAGATTTCATGGCCATCCATCAAGTAGATGTTGAGATAAATCACCGAAAACTTTGACCTGCAGACGACACTAGAAGGAGAGTCAAAGGATTACCGCGGTCACATATACATCATCGAGGAACCATGACTTGTCAACTTGTTTAGTTATTTCAACCCAGACCAAAGTGGTGGGATGACCGCCGCACATTTCCGATCCCTGGCCCAACAGAAGAAATAAGATGTAGACTGAGGAAGACAGTTTGTAGTCTAAAGATAATTGATCACAAATCAGACTGAGACAATATCACCAAGAAAAAGTAATTGTTCTGAAGAAATATTTGAGCTGATGTTTGGTTGCTTGGCAAGACAAGTCTATGAGTTTAGTCAAATGAGTCAAATTAAGATGTTTGATAATATCTGAGCAAACTGCATCTGAGCTAAATACAGTTTCTGTGCTGATCATTATCAGTATGTTGTTTTGACTTTTGTTGATAAGTTGATGGGTCATCAGGCATCAAATTTCTCCAGTTCCTGCTCTTCAAATTGAAAGATTTGGTGTTCTTCTTTGTGTTGTATGACGATGTTGTATTTTTTAGCATTTGGGACTTTTGGTTGGATAAAATGAGGCATTCAAAGACTCTGTAAAACTGAAGTTCGCAGACAACGCTCAAGGCTCAATCAAGAAAATAATGAGAGTAACTGTTAGTTGTTTGTAGCCCCGTGTTACCCCCTCTAAAGTGTGCAGGTGATGCTGATGTTAATTAAAAATCACATCCACTTAACGTCAACACTGTGGTGTTGTGTTTCGGGGGGAAAACCCATTAAAACAAGAGAGCGTCTGAATTTCCTCCAAACCACACACTCATAATTTCTTTAATGAGACTTTAGAGAAAAAGAGGAAGAAATGAGTGTGTGTGTGTGTGTGTGTGCTAGTCCCTACATGTGTGAGACAGAGAAAGTTGGAGACTTGGAGAGAGAGACGGACAGAAACAAGGGAGGGAGAGAGGGAAAAACAAAAAAAGGCCAAGACTGAGGGAGCAGATGCAGGGAATGAAAAGCCGGCTGGGGTAAAGTAGAGAGAAGGTGAGGGAGAGCTTGTGTGTGAGAGTCTGGGAACAGACGCCGGTCCTGCATCCCTGCAGCCCGTCTCGGCTTGGCACAAACACACTGCCCCCTCGTCTCCAGCCCCCTTCAAACAGCTTAACCACGGCCCAAACAGGCTGGCAGGGAAGCAAAGCACTTCCACTTAACCATATCAAAGTCAGCCTGGCGCGGCACTGAAAGAACATTTAGCCCTGAAAAACGCCTTTTTTTTTTCCTCCTCAGACACAGCATGAGCAGCCGAGGGAAAACCCTCGCTGCGAGCTGGGATGGTTATACGGGCGAAAGATTTTCCTCTGGTTTTGTTTTTATTTTCAAGTGCACTGAGGCTGAGAATTGAAGGCTTGTGAGGAAACTGTTGTTTTTGATCAACTCGGAGTACATGCAGCTGAAGAGATAACATCAGCTCAGTCGACAGGGTTTTAAAAAGGAGCTGAATTTTAAATATCAACACTTTTCTACCCCACAAAAAAAGTGATTTGCAGACCATCTGGCAGGTAGAAGAGCTGATAACGATTGGAAATATCTCCTGACAGAACAGAGGAGGCTGCTCACTTCAGAGACTAACCCTGCTGCTGCTGCTGCTGTGTTTATCTGCTCTGCTTCAGCTGCCAGATCCACTGTAGGTGGTATCCATGAACAACACAGGACAAAAGACCTGATGCCCTTTGACCCCCTCATCCTCCTCAACAAACCTGGAGGGGCATTTTTAAAATCACTGACCTGGTTTCTTTCTCTCACATTTCACATGCAGCATCACAAGTGTGTGTGTGTGTTTGTAACTGTGTGTGTGTGTGTGTATATGTGTGTGTTTCTGTCTGTCATCAGGATAAGCACACACCCACATGCACTGACAGAAGCTCCACAATAACATTGTCTTTGCATCCAAAGTTGTTGCACGCCTCTCCAGCAGACACAAAACGCCTTCAAGGGCAAACATCACTAACAGCACATCATCTGTCAAAAGCACTCACTGACAAGTCGACAGCTCACGCCAAAACCCATCAAACTGAATGTGTTGCAGTCACCAGATCTCCACTGATTCTTTGCACTTTTTGAGCTCAACTTCTTAAAATTACAGGAAAACGTGAAACCAGCATATAGACCATGATATACCATAATATTACCTCTGACTGAGCAATAGATCTCTATGAGGAAACTGCTTCCAAAAGGAACCTGTTCGTTGTTTATGTGAGTTTATCTTAGTGAAATCAGCTCACGCCTCGCTGTGATCCACTAACCCACTGCCCCGGAGAACAAGCTTTACTCCATACACCCCGGAGATAGGAGTTCCTTCCCCGTCCTCCACCACCACCACCGCCACCACCACCACAGTCCTCACACACCTCACAAGTCCACTTTCACTGACCGCATTTACCTCACAGGAAGTCGCACCGGGCCGACGCTCGGACTCACCTCTCCAAAAAGAAACTTCACACAAGTGGCTCCTCAGTGGCGTCTGTGGCCGTCTACCTGCGCCTCTCCATCCATGCGCGAAAAGGAAACAGACAAAAAGAGAAAGTGCAGAAATCTCACTGCGGCTCAGGATGCAAATAAAAAAAGAGTCTTTCAATTCCCCAGAA
>OMNW01009739.1:7258-27902 GCA_900303245.1 Selene dorsalis | reverse complement strand
AGATGAACCGATCGCCCAAATGAGCGATGGGTGTTCGAGGTTTTGTTTCCCTGATCGAGTCTCGACGCAGCGTCCGTCCACACAGCAGCAAACACTGAACCCCCCTTCACACACATTCCACTTTGCGTTTGCGGCGCTCCTCCCGAACAACGGGGAAACCAATGAGAGGCTGACGATGTCACGGGGAGGGCGGGGTCGCTCTGTTTTTGTATTGTACATCCCCCCCACACACACACCCACCCCCATCTCAACTCTCCCTTGTGTTAGTGGTGGGCTTCTGCGCGTCCACGCGTAGCCTGTGAATGTGCACGCCACCTGAGAGCATAAATTAGTCTTGGAGTGTGCCCTGTCTGTCCCTCTCTTTGTCTGTCTGTCTGTGTCTCTCTCACGAAACAAATCATGTCACATCAAGCTTTATCAGCAGCTTCACATTTCCTTGACGTTGTGTCCTACTTCCTTTACAAGGAAACGAGATAAAATCAGAGGATATCTATTATTTTAGATTCCACAATAATAATGAATTGTGTTAAGATGTTTTTGTGAAGGTATGAAAAGTTATCCTAAAAACAGACATTAAAGATCTTTAAACTGTCCGAGGCTTCAGGCGACGAAAATCCTAATTTCTTCATCCAAAAAGTGCTGACATGACCTCAGCATCTGCTATATCATTGCTCACACATGCATAGCAGTCAGTGTGGCACTGCCACAGGCCTTATGGCTGGTCTGTCCTCTGCTCTACTTGTACATGAGTCCAGCCTGTGGCATGGCGGACCAAATTTAACCAGCTGTCACCTTATGAACTGTCTCTAATATTTCTCTTTGCTGGGCCATTTTTAGGACAGAGAAGACTTTCAGCCTTTCAGGTTTAAATTTAGATCTTCCAATGTTCGCTTTGACAATAAACACAACTCCTGAATTTAGTGGTTGAATGGAGTTGAACTTTGACCTTAGCTGGATCATCCTGCAATGAGAGTATAAAAAATGGTGTATGGAGTATAAAATGATGGTGTGATTATTTGCGATTATGCAGCTTTAAAACAAATTCACCATTGCAGTCTGTTCACCTCCAGTCGGTTCACAGTGAGTGTTTTTTCCCTGGACAGCAAGCGACAACAAACAGCTAACAAATTAAATTACATGCAAGGGGAGCCATGAGAGAGACAAACGCCTCCATCTTTAGAAACACACCGGTGCTGCTGTTTGAGGGCTGCAGGAAAATACATTTCTGTGGTGCGACTTATGAAGAGTGACTTGTCTTGAAGTGCTCCTGCCAACATAATTGCCCTCCATAAGTGGATATGCTGTTCCGCCGAGTCCATACAAATCCAATCCAGTTCACCCTTCCACGAAGCAAAGGGAGCATAAAATGGCCTGCCCCTTTTAATCCATCAGTTCGGTATTAGTAAAGGAAGGGATTTCATAATGACTCGTTGATATGATTAATCTCAAACATTTTTTTTTCACGTGGCTTCAGTGCGACTACAGCTTGAGCCTGAAAATTGACTTTGTGGCTTCAATTCTGAAAGAAAGCTTTTTTGGTTGAGAAAGTGCCAGTGATGAGAAATCTGTCCCTTGAGGGTTACTGGTGACAAATTAAAGCAAAGCCGGTGAGAAAATGGCTTCAGTGGTAGAAATCAGAGGTGGACAGAGGACGGTCCATATACTTTAAATGATGACAAGTGAGCAAAAGTCACCAGTTAAAGAAAACCAGCAGACTGAAATCTCTGGAAAAAACTTGAGTTGCCGTTTCCAGGATGAGGGAAGATCATTCACACCGAGACATCTGCTCAATGAGCTTATTGCTGGTGCTTCAGAGTGAGTGAGAAAGTCAGTGGAGAGGTGCACAGAGAAACAAGTGAAAAAAATGTTTGTCAAGGAATAGTTGAATTTTTTTGGAGATCCTATGATACACTCTGTCTGTCATTTCCTTGGAGTTAAAAGAAATATGCTGCTCAAGCTGCCAAATAAATGCACTAAAGTCACTTACCCCATACCAGAGCTTTTATGCCCGAGTGTCTCTATAACCAAGGCTGTAGTTGATCCACTTGTTGTTCAGGTCATCAACATTCTTTGTGGAGTCAAACTTCAATTTTAATGCCACACTTTGCTTTCTAAAAACTATAAAGCCACAGTGACACACAGCATTTTTATTTGCCTCAGGCTGAATCTATCTTTCATCTGTATTGTACGATGAAATGACACATTCAGGAAACTCTGAAGGGTTTTCATAACCCCCCCAGCTAACATTAACACTCAGACACACTTGCACATGTACATGCACATGCACCCCTCTTTCTTCTTCCTAGACTCTCAGCTGCTGAACAGCTCAGCCTGTAATTATGGCTGTCATCCACAGCCCCTGACTAGCAGCTATATTTACAGGAGAGCCAGTGCACACATACACACTCCTGCACACATACATACACACACACACAAAGAGAAGACCATGCACACAGAACAAACACACACATGCACCCAGATACATAATCAACTATTTATGGACATTGCAAAAATCACAGCAACAGGTAATTTAACATGAACAAACACTAATGTCAGAAGTATATGGACCTTCTCTATTGTTGTTCTCTCTCCTCTCTCTCCTGTTTCCAGATCAAAGAAATTCCCAAATGACAGTTAAATTAAAGGAAAAATGACTTAATCACTTAACTGAATAAATGCAGATATTGTACAACTACATAACAATATGTGATGTGACCTATGTTGATATTGTTACAGAAAATCTGCAGAGCTTGTAAACTGCCCCCTGGGACATTCATACCTGCTCCGATTATGTAATATCTGCATCCAGAAAGTGTGCTCCACAAAGCCTGCTTTTCTTTCATAAGACACTGAGAGCAAACATTTGTGCCAATTTCAGAGGATTTCTTTATCACACAAAGTGCGTTTTGTAGCGATATCCCTGCTTTTCCCCTCCAGTCCCTAAAGTGGTCCAACTCAAACAAGTACTTACTCGCCTAAAACACATACGGCTTTATCAAAAAGTTGCTCAGTGTCTGAGTTTGATACACACATGAACCTCAATAAAACTACTTATTTACTGCTCCCTGCACAACCTGCTTCTAGATTACTGTACATACAATGTATAGCCAGCACTACAGCTTTATGTCTCCATTCATAAATTCACACACATAAACATACATTTACATTATATTTAAATTGGCAAATATCACTAAAGCCTCAGTGCAGTAGGAGACCTTGGTGTAATTATATACCATAAATATTTATTATTACATCTGTTTAATATATACACTCATTCATACACAACACCCACTGACCTCCCAGACGTGCAGCTCCCTTAACTCCATACCAGCCACCACTGCTGTTGGTCGTCACCCCCGACCTCCTGCTCCACATGTAGTGTGGCATTGAATCACTTCCCGTCACTCGCACTATCTTCAATTATTTTCAATTTTATCCAGCTAAACATTTACAGCAGGTCATTATTCTTTTCGTTTCCCCTTTTCTCTCCACATTTTGTTGTGACTGCCCAATCTCGTCTGACCACTAAACCAGGGTGAGTCAGAAAGGCCACATGACTGGAGGGCAGGAAGGTCAAGGCTAAGGGATGTACAGGCACAGCTGACAGTATGTGTGTGTGTGTGTGTATTGAGTGAGAGTGTATGGTACTTAAAATATCAGAGGAAAATGCTGAGCACCGCCTTCTCTCAGGTTACCGGTCCTCTTTAAATTCACTCATTGTTGGACTTTCCCAGTTGTAAATGCCAAAGTGAAATCCTGACATTGTTAACTCAACTCTTCTTTTTGTTTACAACATAGAAATACTTAATAAACAGACATGCACGTACATGTATATGCATCGCTGAATGCAGAGGTGTGCTTACTGTGTTGCACACTAAATAAAAGCTTCAGTATGTCTGTGCAAAGTTTTATATTATCCTGTGACTTTCTGAGTCAGACATACAGAGGTGAACCAATTACAGGCTGTACAGCAGCCAGTGGCACAGTCAGTCTGTAATGACAGGTTGTGCGTTGCAGGTAGAGTCTCTCCCACGAGGGGTTGTATTCGTGTCATAGCAGATGGCAGGTGTGTGCCAACAGCATCATCCCGCTCATGATTATGTATAAGAACCTTTCAAGTCAACGATATGCGATATGATTTCTTGTTTTTTTAATCTTTTTTTAAAGAATTTGTTTCGAGGTAGTTACAGATTTTCAATCTGCATGAATTCATATGAGGGAATGATGAGGCAGCTCTGCAGGTGCCGTTTAGCTTTTTAGCCTCATTTAGCTCACTGTGTGAAAAGTCAGACATGTAGCTGAGAGTCAAATAATTCTCCAAGAATTGGTGGAGACCAAAACCGAGAAATAACATGAATGTGTATTAGAGTTACATTTGTCTAGTGGCCAACTCAAAATAAATGCTGATGCTAATGTTGACTCTGTTTATGCTGACTGCAAAAATCTGCAACTGTTATAACAACTTCATAAGGTGAATTAAGGCCCCAAAACGTGATCTGGCAAAACTGGAACTGGACCATTCAGAAGCATCCCACTGCTGACTGTATGTCCAGAGGGCAGTTGTGGGACTGACAATGCATGTTTACTCAGGAACTGTATCTAAATAGCTAACAGTTGTTTGTACTAATACTTCCATTTTATCCATGCGCCCTCATGATATATTGTTGTGGATTTAACAACCAGCTGTGAATCAGGTAGAAAACATTAGGTGAACCTCACACAGCTACAGAGCTCCAAATATAAAACATATCATAAAATCACACACAGGGAACAATTCTCTGCAAGTCAGTATTTTTTACTTTTGCCTACTGAATCTCTCTCATACTTCTGCGTTCTATTATAATTGAAACCTAATCACTTATAAGGTATGGCTTATACAGCTTATAAGGTAACACACTTGAGCCCGGCTGCCCAGGTTCCCCTTGATGAAGAGCCATGGGTGGTCTGTTACATTTTGTGCTTTGAACCAGATTACCTCATTTTGAGAGAGGTTTGAAACCACTAAGTGTAAACCTCGCACGCCCAGCAGTGTTGCCAGCAGCACAGACTGTCATGGTAACTGTGTGGGAACTGAAAAGGAAAGGTTAGCAGTGCAGTGAATCTGCCCTCTCAGACATAAGCCACATGTAAACATCTGTAACCAAAAAAGCTGAGCTATGTTCACAGTTCAAGCTGACAGACATCTGACAGAAAGAAAGAAAGAAAGAAAGAAAGAAAGAAAGAAAGAAAGAAAGAAAGAAAGAAAGAAAGAAAGAAAGAAAGAAAGAAAGAAAGATTTCTTCTCTTGCATCATCTGCCTTACTGAATGATGCACCATTAAAAAATCACCTACAGCTGGTTTCCTCTCTGTTTCTATCCCATTCTTTCTCTTTTTGCTGTGAAAGCTACAGAAAATAATTGTTGGAGTCTTCTGGCTTAAGTAGGTCAGTGGAGCCAACTGTCAGAGCCAGGAAGAGGGAGATGCGGAGCAGTAATATGCCAGCTACACTAGGTCCCCTCAGGTCAGAGCTATTCCCAACACAGAGCGACCACTGACGCACAAACTACACCTCTGTCTGTAAGTTGTATTGCTGTGGACAGAGACGACAGCTGTGGCCAGACAGTGGAGGTGTATGTGTGGGTGGACTGTCAGTATATTAAAGTTCAAGTCGCAAGACAACGCTTTTGTGTCTGTGTGTGTGTGTGTTTGTGAGGTTAAAAAGGGACGGGTCACTGCATGTGTTTGTGTGTCTGTATTTTACAGTAGGGCAAACACTACACTCTTCCACTGAACCACGTTATCTCATATGAAACGATAACATCACTGACAAGCCTGTTCCTCACTAAGTGAAAAGGAAGGAAAAGAAAGAAGTCTCTAGAGCTCTTGTATGTTCAGCCTCAGTGTGTGTGAGCCTGTTTGAACTTGACGTTATTAAGCAGAGTAATGTTTCCTTTTGCCTGTGATTAGGTTTAGTGGATAGAGACCCAGTACACAACACTTAATCATGTCAACGAATCATACTACATTTCAAGGAAATTTTCATTATTCTCATCATTTTATGTTTTTGTTGTGTTTTAAAGTTGACATGCCTCGACAGGATAAACTACACCATTTACTGAAATGTTAGATTTAAACTTTTGGTTTAACTAAAGCAGATTGACCTTTTTAAACTCAACCAGTAAATGTCTTAAAGCTGTTTCTCTTCACACTGTCTAATTAAAAGCAAACATCTCTAAACAGAAAGTTGCTGTAGCTTTGTATGTTTGCATGGATGTCGTGACCTCTGCATACAAACAGATCAGATTATGCTAAACCAAGCGCGTTTCTTTCTATTAAGTCTAGTGTCATCTGCAATACTTTCTGTAATCTGAGGTGGGGTATTGTGAATTTTGTGATATTCAGTTTCGTATACTTCATAACTAAACATCAGGTTGGAAATTTTTGACTTGTTGACATATTGGTTTCAGAGTATTTGATAAATGCATGATAATCAAAGGTGCTTGAAAGCTCTCATCATAGTAGTACATGGTTTTTAACCAAGGTTTCAGTATCTCTATTAATTCTTCATGGTAACTCAGTTTTTCTTGTGCATCTATATATATAAATACTAAGCTGCCAGGTGGTTCCCTGTGCGAATAAATCATCCCCCTCCCAGCTTTCCAGTTGGTGGAGCAGGACTCTGCTCACTGTGATCCTGAGCCTCAGTGGGCACTGTGTCAGCTCAGAGGAGGATACTGTTTCCTGGTCTTTGCGGCACACGGCGTGTACAGACAAGAGACTGAGAGAGAAATGGATTTGTGAAATCTGACCCGACTTCTAGTCTTGCAGCCTCCTCCTTGAGCTCTGGATGTCATGCTAATGCCTTGTGCATGTGTGTGTGTGACTGAGTACGAGTGCGCTTGTGGTGGAGGTGGGGGTGGGGGTGTGTCCCCCGCTTCACCCTCTAGGCAGGAGTGGAAAGCTGGTACAGTAGAAGTGAGACAGACTTCATGTCATCAGCATGATAAGATCAGAGCTCCACAGGGCTCAAAAATAACAAAAAAAAAATGGTTTAAACTCATATAAATCACTAAATTAAAGCCAATCAATGTTCAGTGTTAACAAACACCTGGCATCATAGAGATCAGCTATTTTCCATAGCTCGACAGCTTTCCAGGTGTGTTTCAGCAGAGATACCTTGTCTTCACAGCGTTTCATGCTTCTTGGATTACCAGAGGAATGTTTTTCTACTTGTTGCAAGAAAAGTTCCTGTGCAGTGAAAAGTGAGACATAAATTTGGTGTGTCACATGTCTCCTTTAAAATAAGCCTACATACTGTGTTGTGTCTTCACACTTAGTGGTTTATTTGTTCGCTCCTTACATCTCAGGTGTTAAAGATAAGAGCATTAAAGAAAAGCTGTGAAGTGAAGGCTTTAAAAGCAGCAGGGTGAAAACACTACATCAAAGCTTTAACCACATTCAGGTGTACTGTCTGGATTACACTGTTAGGTTTATTTAAATCTGCATCTATAACTCATCTCGGTAGCTTAAAAACTAAGTCTGTGTAACGGGAGAAGGAAACGCCCATTACCATCTGATCTGTGATTGACAGAGATAGATTTTAAAAGGCTGACCAAAAAAGAAAAAAAAAAGAAAAGAAAAAGAAAAACAAACAAAAGCTTGTTGAGCCCTGCAATTAGTGGTTTTGTCGTGTAATTGGTAGTCAGGTGAGGAGCAGAAACACATCCTATTGCACAAAGAACAGGAACAATATGGGACATTCCTGCATGACAGCAGATAAACTTTTCCAAAAGTAGTACAACAAACTGTATCAGATGACAGCGATCCAGACCAGGTGAAACACATAAAACTGCAAATCATCGACATGCAACACATTTAAAAGCCTCTGCAGGCCGACACGACAAAGGAACACTTATTTTTACAAGGTTTGCGAGCACAAATATAAGTCAAGATGCTGCGAGAAAATCTGCCGGCCGAGTCCTGTGGTGTTAATGGCCGAGACATTTCCAGGAGCTCCACACTTGTGACTCAAAGCGGCTTTTTATGGTTCCTGACCTGACCCAGTTAATCAAACACCGGTTTGTTTATACACCAAACATCAACCCCCCATTGCGGCCACAGCACCATCGATCTCATACTCGACTGTATTTTGCCTGTTATTAAAACCTTTTTTGCTACTTACTACTGCTCTCCTCCGGGACACACTAATCTCTTGTACTTTGCTTTTGCACACAGCTTCCAACTTCTCTGCCGACCACATGAGTAAACTATCAGGGCAAAATCAGTCTCTCTGAATTACTCCTAGAGAGGAAGAAGACTTCAAGAAGCTAGTGTGTGTTTATTTTGGTCTCTTTTTCATTTCAAAAGGAGGGCTGTGGAGGTTTGTGTGTGGTGGGTAAAGTGTGATAACAAGGGAAGAAAACAGAGTTGTGTTTGTGTTAGTGTGTGTAAAACCACTTGAGCTTTGACTGTAGTTTCTGTGAGCTCTCAATAAAATCATTCAGTTCATATGCAGAGCAAGGACTCATAAACATTAGCACCGAGCATCAAAACCTCCTCTAACATTTGACAATAATTTCTACTTTGTTTTTATTAAAGCTTAACACAAAAATGATAAATTGGTGATATGAGTACATCACCATCTACCAATGTCTTGTCAAAACCACGAAACTGTGAATTATTGCAATTTGCATCTTTAAATCTCTCATCCTCTCTCAACATTTGACCTTCACACTTCCAAAATCCTCTGAATACCACTGTAATCACTCATAAATAAGCTGCCTTTAGAGTATCTGAGACAAAGTCCAAAGTTTTCCTCTGTGCAAGATCTACAGCAGCAGCAGCAGCAGCAGCAGCAGCCAAGACGCCTAGGGACCCCAATGACCTGAAAAGCCAAAATGTTCATCCATGTCAAACCATCTTTAAAGGGTCAGTTGACCCAAATAACAAAACTTACAAACAAAAATACTTTTTCTCGCCTACTTCTGGTGGTAGCTGGTCACTGATACAGATCTGAAGTGATGCATTTCTGAGATTTCTGCCACAACCAAGTGATAGTAGGTACATCATTTTCACAATAAACATATGTTGTTATTGTGTGGATTTACAGTAAACTACAATTATTATCACAGTTTGGTTTTCATGAGGCTTAATAGTTATCTTGCTATGAAGGAAGATGATACCCCGAATCTTACTCTGGCTTTTTTAAAGTCTGTTTTACCGACTGTTTCCAAGGCTGAGAAAAAACAGCTTTCAGTGGGGACAACATACATATACAGTATCCAGGCTCAATACTAGTAAAGGTAAGTGAAAGAATATATTCCAAGATAACAACACCTTCAATCATGTCACAAATCAGCCTACGTAACTATTTACTGAACACCTCAGTACAGTCAGACCTCTGTGGTGAAATGTGTGTAGCTACTATATGCAGGAACCACATTCACAAATACAACTCAGTCAACATGTGCTCCAAATTTCATATTTTGACAACGGTAATGTGCCTACAGCAAGTCTCTTTTCATGCCTCTGTAAAGCCACTGCTTTTTGCTTTGTCTAAAATGGGTGCACTGACTGAAGTGGGGAAGAGGCAAAAGCACATTGTTCCCATGGAGTAAAAGATAACTGAGGCTTTTTGCTAATTTATATGACCTGAGCTGGAGTGGCTGAGTGTGTGAACGAGGAGGAGAGGCAGATAAAAGGAGGGAGAAAGCATGCTTGTCCCTGTCTGTCGGGCCAGGCTAAAAGTAGAGCTCCTTTAGTCATAATTCAGTTTTCTACTGACAGCAGTGCAATAATGACAAGCAAGTCATGCTATATACAACAACTATTGTCACTGTGCAGAGCTGACAGCTGATACATCTGATCCCCTCCCTTTTTTATTACAGTAAGTCTTAAGCCAGTGCTACATGTGGGTTATGTGTGCAGATGTGTTATTAAAAGTGTTGTGTTTACTTCAGGCCCTTGACCCTTTATCTCTCTTCTTTGCATTCTGTGTGTTTTATAACAAGTTGCAGTTGCACCATCAATAATAGTATTTTATAACATTAGACCAGTGGTATTTAAATGTACCATTCAGGAAGAATTGTCGCTCTTAAAGTGTTTAATTTGCACCATTATTAAGGTCAAATGACTCAGGTTCATTACCACATCCCATAAACTATTCCCATGCCCACCAACCTCAGCTGTGCCTGTGTTAATCTGCAAATAGCACGCTAACAGGCTAAGCTAAGATGGTAAGTAGCGATGGTCAACATGACATCATCAGCATGGCCGTATTGTCATTATAATCATTACAAAATGTTTATGTTAGCATAAACCCAAAGCTAGCTGCTAGAATGGCTGTAGTTTTTTCTAAATGCAAAGATATGTCTCCACCATAGACTGTAGGTCTCCACACTGGCTGCATGTCCATGACTTGAAATTTGTTTAAATTCAGTTTTTTAGAATTGAAAATTTGATTTTGAATATTTAATATTTCAGAAGAAATATTGAAGAAGAAAAAAAAACTAAGATAGATTTATATTTCCTGCACAAGGCATCATCTGGAAACATCTAGACTTCACTGTGGGACTCTTTGTGAGCTCCAGACCATCATAGTAGAAACCACTGTATCTGACTGTTGCAACAGAACACACTTCAAAGTGAGTTCATTCAACGCTAGATGCTAATTTTGTTCATAGTAAAGCTCCGAGATTTACACACTACTAATGTTGAAACTAATGATTTAGAGAAAAAATAGGCCAGTGGTGGTAAATTTGCATTCACCACCAATAAGAATCAAACACTTAAATATTCAACACAACACACAAAGTCTAATTTCCATGACTAATCCAAAGAGCTAATTAGAACAGAAAATATAAGTGATCCATATTCTGCAACCTTCAGCTGCGTCTATGAATAAACACACTGATGCCTGCTGGCCAGCCCCTGCCTAAAGCTGGGTGCTGCGATTGGCTGGTTTGTTGCAGAGAGTCATCTGGCTGTGTACCTCCTGGCTGTGGTGTTTAAAGAGAACGTCACATCTCCGTCAGAAGTGGGTCAATGGAGGCATTAACATACATTACACACCAAATGATACAATATCTGGGAATATCCTCCTGCTTGCTGTCCACTTGTCATCTGAGGAGCTGCTGCTGCTCAGCACTTAAGGCCTGTTATAGAGCGCACATGCACTATATGTTAAAATGCATTAACACCATGGTGTTGGAATTAACACAGTGGGAGCAGATTATGTGCAATGAAACATTTACCAGTACAGGTTTGATGATAACACATAGCAGAACACTTAAAGCTCTGAGCATGTGTGTATGTGCATGTGTGTATGTGTGTGTGTGTTTGTTGAGAGCTGAAGAGAGAGGTTGTTTTTTACCGGAGAGGAACAACTGAATCTGTGAAGATGGTTCAAAATATGTGTAACTGAACATTTTGCCACTGGCATCTGTGTTTCAAACGGTGTACAATCTCATCAGAGATAAAGAAATTTTGGGAAAATTTAGACTTCGAACAAAATCTCTTCTACGCCAAAAAAATAACACAGTATTTTACCATTTTATGAGCTCAGCTGCTGAACTCTCTCTAGCACATATTCCCTTGGTGAAAAAAAAAAAACTAACCTAAGCTAACCAACCACTAGCTGTAATCGTATCTCTTTTCTATCTCGAACAACAAGAAGAACACTATGTAAAATAAACAATCTTATCATAACAGACGATATTCAGTGAGTATAAGCTTTCTTTTTCATTTCTGCTTGTGAATAATCATTCGTCAGGTCCTGCTGATTGATGGTCGTACTGCTCATCTTTCTTCTGTACGTCACAGTAACAGCTGGTTTTAGAATAACAAACAGTCACACAATGTACATGTTGAAAAGAGTCTCTTGTGGTGCATAATGCTTGGTTAAAAAACATCTGCCTGTTATACAAGAACGCCCACACTGCAGAGGGCACAGCACTTCTCTGCCTTCTAAAAAAGGGTAAAAGTTGAAAAATCTATATACCAACTATCCACAGAGCTTCTATAAAAGGGGAACTGGAGACAAAAAGCATGGCGTATTAATCACACTGAGTAAACTAACCACTGCATAATGGCTTCCACAACTGCCACACACACCGCCATCTCCTTCTACAGTAAGAGAAATAAATAACTGTTGATTATTTAAAGACCAGAGCATGTATCAGTGCCCGCTCAGCCGTGCAGCAAACAACCCCACCTACACAGCTGAAGAGATCCCTCACCGCTTCAGCCACCACTTTTACCCTCTTCTTAACCCCGATCATAACCACAAGTCACAAAACGCCCAGTCTGACCGTGCTGTAACCCTCCAGCAGCTGTGTCGGCCCTGCAGCCCACCTGTAAACCCACGCCTGCTCCCTTCTACTACACAACTGACCCTTTGGCAAGCCTACCGTCCTCGTAGAAGACATCCTCCGCTTCTTCACGCATCATCTCATCCAGGTCATCCTCTGCAATGTCGGTCATGGCCATCACTGTTCCTCTTCTCCTCCTCCTCACCCCCTCGTCTCTCCCTCGGCTGACTAATCGGAGCTTCAGAGAAAGTGACTGGGCTGTAAAATTGGATCAACACCGGCCTGGCCTCTTCGCTTTAGGCGACAGTCCGATCACCGGCTGGCTCCTTGCTCTTTGCTCGGGTAGGAGAGGACTGGGACTGAGCTGAGCTTCAGCTCCCTGCATGAGAATGTGTGTATGAGTGTGTGCAAGTGCCAGGTGAAGTGTGTGTGAGTGTGTGTGTGTGTGTGGGTGTTTGGGTGAGAGAGGACTCCCAGCGACCTTCAGTAAGTTTCAGCAGCAGTGCCGATTTCATAACATCCTGTGTAAAAGTGAAGTGAGAGTGTGCTGGTTGGAAAGCACTTGTAGTTTGCGCATGTGTTTGTGTGTACAGTATGGGGAGGGTCAGTGTGTGTGTGCTCATGTGTGTCTACATGTGTGTGTGAGTCCATATGCACAGTGTGTTATCTCTGCAGTGAGTCAGCTCAGGCGCCTGGTGATCAACAGGAATAATTAGATTTTGTATTTTCAGCCAGCAAGGACATGCAAAGAAGGGTGTGAAAATGCGTGTGTGAGAGTGTTTGTGTGTGCGTGGCATGTCATCTGAGATGTGAGGTTGGCCCTGCTTGTCATTCCTTCACAGCTCACCAGGAATCATGGGACCACGCTGATTGCTCCCTCTATTTTTTCACCCGGCCCACGTCGTGGAGGCCTCGGCATCGCTGATAACGTCTGGTGTCGTCTGCTGCTGCTGAAAGTTTCCATGGTGCCGTTAAGGATGCGGCGAGTAAACACACTCACCTGCTCCGACACAGACACTATGGGGGCACCGCTCACATAGTCACTGGTTTTTACATGACAGACGTTTTGCTTTAGACTGCTGAGCTTCTGTTTCAGATACGTAAACACCAAGAACACCATGAACAGCTCAGCAGGCTGTTTAACACCATGTATTCCTCGGTCAAAGATATTTCTAGAAACTCCTAGAGCGAAACATATTAAGCTTACTGCACATTTTCCTCCCTTTACACAAACAAAAACTGGCAGCTACAAGCCACACTATGTCTCTTTGCACTCCGTGTATGACGTGTCACCAAATTTAGAAGGTAAATTTAGCTAGATATCTTAATGATATTTCCTATAACTTCATGCATAATAGTGTATGTATGTTTTTTTTTCTTGTCAAAGAAAACAAATGAAAAGATATGTTGCCCTTTTGTGTCAAATCACCACACACATAAGTTATAAACAACTGTTTTTCAGCCTGAATGCTCTCAGCATTATTGCTGAGGCCTGTTTGATACAACTGGACACCCAAAGCAAATTGGATGCAATTTGTGAAGGAAAATCCAAAATCTTGTCGTGTGTAATGACAAACCTTTCAGCCAATCATGGGCAGACAGACTCTGCTTTTTGACTTTGAAATAGTTTTCATCAAGCTTTTTAAGAGGGTTGCACCAACCTCAGGAGACCCCTTAACAGCCTCTCTCAAGCATTTCATGGCCAGACCCAAATTATTTGTAAGAAGTCCCCTCTCATTTTGACCTTCAATTTGTGATTAGATGAAAAACAAACCAAAAAAGAGCAGCCAGACACAGAGTTTTCTTCCTCTTTTTTCACGCTGTTCCTCCATCTGTCTTTACTGTGCAGTTTCTCTGACTCACATCCCATTTAGACAAACCCATTCCCAACCAAAATAGAAACTAGGCCTCAAGTTGGTTCATTATCACTTTTCCTTCAGACTTCCTCTCCCCTGCCACCACCTCCCTTCAAGGCCGAAGCTCTAGGGAACGAAACCTGGGGACAAACTCATTTTCACTGAGACTGGTCCAGACAATGCAGAAACATCACATCTATCAGGATGTGGGTCTGGAGAACATTTTACTCTGTTGTTTTCTATAATTTGCTGTATTAAAGGGGAACTATGCAAGTCAGGCCGCTTTTCTGCTGTTTTGCTAACCCTCCTCCGGGCAATGTGCATTTGTTTTCAAGCCGGCGAGAAAGCAATCCATGGAGCGGTGGATAACGTTATTTATCATACGTGAGTTACGATGTGTATATTTCTAATCTGTCATAAACAAGAGATTACAGGTTATGTTGTTACAGTTGTTTGTGTCGTGGTGCCGCCGAGACGAGAGCTGGGACACCTGGAAGGTTGGTTTTCAGCCAAGAGACGCTGGGTGGAAGGCAGAGAGCCTCATTTCTCCCTGTAACAAGTTACAAGTCATTTCTTTAACCATCATTGTTACTCGTTTAAGCTGTTTGATTAAGGTAAAAATGTAACGTAGTTAAGATAAAAATCCTGCATAGCTCCTCTTGAAAAGCTGTGCTAACAAATTCCCGCATGTCTGAGGTCATCGAAGAGAGTGCCGTGAAAAGCCAACAACAGTTAGGTGTTTGCCTGCATTGATTAGACACAAACATTCTTGTGTTTGAATGTTGTCTGTCAGTCTGAGGCAGGAACCAAAACTCACGATGACTAAAGCTGAAGTAAAAGTGCTCTAAAAAAGGCACCGGGAACTGCTTTGGCCACCACAGCCCAAAACACTCACACAAGTAAATAAAGCAGCAAACAAGTGAACTTACTGAACGTGAACATCTCTAACTGGATTTCTTACATTTGTCTCGAGAGTCAAGAGCAGTAAAAATATTTGCATATGTATCAGTGTGTGTGCACATGGATGTGGGCATTTTGTTGTTTAAAGCTGGAACTGTATTTCCCCAAAGACAAATGCAAATGGGCAATCTGCACAACCCAATCTGCGTGCGTTAAGCAATGTGATATGTGCATGCAACTCCTGCTGGGTAGTGTGTGTGAAACAGAAACACAAATCCAACTCATACATGTTGTATATAAACATAACGAACAGCTGTAAGAACATCTCTGTCATACATAAACTGGATCCTACAAGAACGTCTTCACATGACAGAATAAAGGAGAGTCAATCAAACACAAGATTAAATGATTAATCACTTGACTGTCAGAAAACTTCCTCTGATAATCAATTAATCTAATTTATTTATCATCTCCCAGGTTCTCTCAGTTTTCTGTTGTTTCTCTTGCTAATGTCATTGTACACTGATTATTTTGTGGGTTTGGACAGTTGGTGAGGCAAAATAAGTGACCTGAAAATGTCTGAGAAATAGACAGGTCATTGAGTAATGATTCTATCAATCTGAAAAGATATATAAATAATCATAAGTTGAAGCCTCAATGGAAATACACATGCTTGTATAGGACAGATCCCTCTAGTCTGTGTATTACACTGAGCAGGGTGGGACAAGAAAACACCCAGTTGACAGTATGGAAAGAATCAGCACCCACAGATTTCACTCGTCACTCCAGAAGCTGAGGCTTTAGAATAAAGAGGACATTAATCATGTAGCTGGAAACCGTCTGACCAATGGAGGGGGCAGCAACAGGAAAATAAAATATAGTGGTGAAATAAAAAGAGCAATCTGGAATCAGACAAAAGTCTCCTCAAGTGAAATTTAATTATGCCCGCAAATTTCCATAATATGACTCCAAAAGTTTTATTTGCATGCAAATGGAGCTACATTAAACGTTACACTAAAAAATCTGTGCTCACAATCCAATCAGATGGTTCACAGCAGACATCAGGGATATTTTGACTAAGAGCTCTACATGATGTTTGGAACGAGAATCACTGGTCAAACAGGCAAGTAAACAGAACACACACTCACATACACAACAGTGACACAGGCAAATCAAAGCCCACTGTCTTCTGCAGATACGCCCCGCTCCCATCTGTTCGCTGCTATAATCGTCACATGTTCTGGTGACTGTATCATGATTTATGTGCAAAATAAGTCTGCGATTAAAACCCACACAGGACACTGCTATGAAAAGCCACAAATCTGAGTATTCCCAGACATTTAAACAACTTTTCTTCCCTTCTGATCATGAGCTTGAGGCCACAGCTCCACAAAACAGGGTCACGTTTGGGCTGCATTTGCCCTGCTGCATTTCAATGACTGGGTTACATTGTTGTCACCAGCAGAGAAAGCCCCCTGCTTCGGGAAATGCAAACGCATGCTGCTGGGGCTGCTACCACACAATGCCACACACACGTACACACACACACACAAACAGACACTAACACGTCCGTATAATAATGCTGAACATTCACACACAATGCCACCAAAACACGACGCAGACAAACACACCACACACACACACACGGTTGTTACTCCAGCACTGCAAAGAGTAGCACAATCAGACCCGCTCGGTACAATGGTGTTGTTTGAATGGGGTCAAACAATGGAGCTCTTTGGCATCTGAATCGAGCCAGATGATGAGTATCCCAGGAGGCTGAATAGGCGGCCTCAGCCTCCTACACACTCACTCTTCTGGCCCTGACAATATGCATCAGTACACCGCCTGTTACTGTGAACTAAAATATCAGTCATTAGCATGGAGGCAGCAACTTATTAGCATCCTGGATAATTCTACGGTGCTGGCGAATTTGCAAGCATGCAGCCTCTTGCACAGATATTCAAATGGCCGTAAAATACTAGAAAACCAGAGAAAGTAACTAGCACACAAGAGATTTCCTTCTTTTTTCATTGGTCAGAAGTCTCCGACAACCACTGCATCTCCACATTCACCAACGTTCACAGAACATGGAATCAAATGAACTCATGGAACACAGAAGCCACAATACCCAAGTACTCAAATCCATCTTCAAATCTGTCTTTCGTTTTGAGTGTATTTTGCATGAATGTGAGTTTTGTCTACAGGTATATTATACACCTGACACAGTACTAAATATTGCCTCTGTGGGAGGTGTCTCTGGGACCACATGCTGCCATGATCACACCCAGTTTAGGCCTGTTGTATATAGTTTTATTTAAACCGACATGTTGCACCAAAGTAAAAATCATCAGTGTTCACAATAAGATTTGGGTCATTTATCTTATTTTCTGCTCACCAGGGAGCGCAAAAAACACTGAAGCTATTGAGGTCACTGAGTTCATGTCCTTATTTTTTCAGTTAATTTGAGGCTTAAAGCAACATGGAGGATGTTTAACACTTGCTGGATATTTAATAGGCTGGTTCATTAAGTTTTTCAACTTTGCATATTGAAATTTGAGCAGCTTTAGTCCAACAAAATATAAATAAATTAGGGCAATTTTCCATTAAATGTTTATTTCCTGCTGAAGTTGAATGCCACTTGTCAACTTTTTTTTTCCAGATTTCTAAAATGACCAAAACTATGTTGTAAGTTAAAACATAATGCTTGCTTATAGGCAGAGAACATGTAAAGAAACACTGAAGCAAGCAATGAAACTATAAAAAGTACAGGCTTGGATTAAAAGAGGGGAACACACCCAACACACAGGATATTGTTGCAACACAAAAAGCCAATTCATAAATCTTGTGGAAACTAGATTTCCGAGTACAGGGAAGTAGGAGGAGTAAATGCATACTGCACAGCAGGTCACCCCAGGCCAGCTCGGAGATTCCAAATACATGAAAAGTCGGATGTAAGAGAGGAAGTTTAAGGAGGAGACGGATAAGAAAACTACTTAAGAATGTCCCTGATATCAGTGCGACTTCCTCCGCCACAACCATGACAGGCAGGTGATGGGAAAGGATGGAGGACAGAGACATGCTGTCCTTTTTGGAAAATGGTGCAAGGACTCCTCAGGTCAACTCATCTTTGATAGCTGCCACAGACTAAAGTGAGTGAGAGTCAGAGAGAAGGATGGAAGACATAAGAAAAAGAGAGGAGCGTAAAAAAGAGACCTCAAAGGACTTCTTCTTTTCTTCCTACCATCCCCATTCTGCTCCCTCCACCCAGGCTACTGCCTCTTTCTCTCTCCCTCTAAGAAGGATGACAAAATGGGATGATTGTGAAGGGGTGCCTGGTTACCCTGGTAACAATAATGAGGGCATTGCGTGGTAAATCCAATTTACCATGGCACTCTCTGAGTCATTCGAGGTGCACGTGTGTGAGTTAGTGTGTATGCGTGTGTGTATGATGCACCGTCGCTGCATGCGTCTAATGAAAGACAACTGTAATGCACTGTACTGTAGCCCGACTCATACATACTCATGCAAGTGCACACACACAAACGATCAAGCTCCCTGCAAGGTCTTTACAATACAGAAAATATCACAGGGTGGATCTTCATGCTGCTCCTTTCATCCAGATCTCAGAGCTGAGAGTGGATAGAATGAATAAAACAGAAAGCTGCTGCAATCACTGCAAACTGCTGATTGAAATGTCTCCTGAAAAGCCAGTCAGAGGTATTTAACCCAAAAATGAGTGGGTGCAAACAGCACAGCACCAGAGTCTATGAACTTACAAATGAGCCCCATACAGCTTCTCCTCAAACTTCCCACTTTCTCAGCAGCTTCCAATCTCACATTATTCAGTGAAATCTCAGCTCCACCTGGATCAACATGCTGCTTGTGATCGTTTTAATCCACTGTCTGGTTTAGTGTGCAGAAGAAAGCATGGTGATGATGAGATGAAAGCCAAAGTTTTGTTAATCTGAGATAAAGGTGCAGGAGATAAAGTTGTGGATATACCTACTGAAAGCATATCGATATCTTTTCATCCTTATATGGTTGTAAGTCCTGACTCTGCGGTGCATTATGTTAAAGGATAATCCAAGCTTGTGCCTCCTTGTCAGTGTGAAGCCCACAACTCCCTCTGTGCTGCCACCAATCTCTATATCCGTGCCCTCTCCCTGTCTCTCCCTGCCGCTATTGTATTTTGTCTTTCTCTGTTCCACAATTGGATCCTTTTCTCTCGCTCATTCACTCTTTGCCTTTCTATCTCTGTCCCGGGGTGCACAGAGGGCATCAGACAATGGCAGCAATACAGCCGCTGCTCACCAGCTGTGCAGACTGGCATGGCAGAGATGGCAGCGTCCGTGTTGTGCCCTGCTGCTCCCGGGTACACCTGGAGGGAGGAGATAACAGGGGGCCGAAGCACTCAACCACTTATCTGAACATTTGTCTCCATGGCCCTCGGTATCAAATTGAAACTGATGTACTCAAGACAATATGGAGGGTGAGCTCATGAAGACTGTTTTATTCACGGATTTGTTTCAGATGGTTTAACTGACCCTTTAATAATGCTCTGCCCCAAAAAGCAGCTGCCACGCTTTACTTATCAGGAGTTTGGAGAGGGGGGATATCTGTTCCTTTAACCAAACACACAAGAACAAAAGTGGACAAGTTGATTTGCTTTAAGAAACCAGCATTTGTTAGCTTCTCTAGCCAGCTATCTCACTACCAAGGGAGCATTACTTCCAAAGCCAGGGAACATATGTATTAACTTGAATTAATTTGTTTTAGGAGGGAAAGCAGAGAGTACCATTGGGCTGATGATTGTGCGCTGGGTTGATCAGATCATACTAGCGGATAAAAATGAACGGCAAAATCAGGCGCCAATTCAAACTGTATCTAGTGTTGTGTACTGTTACGTCTTGACCAAGCGATCAGGTCCACACCCACTTGTAGATCATTTCATGTCACTGGTGCTCCCTTAATTGTGTTGTATTCCTTTGATAAAATCCAACAGTCTGACACTTTACACCTGATGTTTAAGAAATTACTGCAAAAATACTATAAACTGCATTTGTGCTGCCCAGTAAGCTGCAACTGTCATCAAGGATGGCAGGAGTTAGTAAACAGAAGCTGCGGACACCCTCATATGCTACATCTGTCAAATCAGCCTCATGACTGAGCAGATTTCTGACAGTTAATATCGCCCCACAGCCCCAAGCAGTTCGTTTAGGTGTTACATAATCTTATTCTATTTTTGACAAGTAACTAATGGGGATATCCAGAAACCAGAGTAGGAGGGTGGGGCAAAATGGTGGCAAGAGTTCTGAAAACCACAGTTTCCTATCCCACGCCACCCACCCACCACATCACTGTGTCCTCTGTCATACATTACTGCCAACACCTGCCTGCTGCAAAAATGGAGAAGTCAAATTTCAAAATCAGAAAAACACAGGCAACTGAAGCAATGTAGCAGGACAATAGTAGTCAGGGGTATGACTAATTACACCGTTAGATTTTGAGCTGCGAAACCTGTGGCATAAATGTAGACACAAATATTAAACAATAATCAAATATGAAACGATACCAATAGATAAAATCATCAATGAGAGGTT
>OMNW01009737.1:54106-72743 GCA_900303245.1 Selene dorsalis | reverse complement strand
AGCCCCTTCCATCAGTCACCGTTGCTCATCCTTGGGTGGGAAATGTGAATGCCACCCCTCCCCCCTGCCCGCTACCTACACACAGCCGGAGAGCAGGGCAGTAATCACACACACGCCCCAAACACACACACATATGTCTATTATCTTATAGTTTTCATAACAACTGATGTTTTGGATGCAATCATGATGAAATGCAATAACCTTGCACAGTCATTCAGAATTATCTGAGCTGGGGTTTTTTTTTTTTTTTATAGCTGGATCATTGGCATTTGTAAATGGCTGCTGTAGCCATGAACACTTCATGTATATGTGAGGAAATCATTAGACATCCCAGGACATAATGATGCTGTATTACTTTCTTCTCCCCCTCTGTCATCTATTTGCTAAAGGATTGTGCTGCTTTTGTCAAGAGCTTGCTAGGTTAATTATGGATGATTCCAGTTGGGATTATAAGAACATTCTTTAAAACAAGAGCTTTTGAATTTAAATCTGAGAAAAGTAGAGGCCTCAGTCTACAGGGAGCTTCAGTCAGAAAGCTCCCTCTTCCCCCCGCGGGCTCCAATCTGTCTTTGTGTGTTCTCCAGCTCTGTCGCTATGATTAGCTTTAAATATTAATTGGATTTTACTTTATTTATTAGCATCAAGATTTGGTCCAAAATGCTGTGCCAGACCTATTGTTTATAACAAGTCTCTGTAGTGGCGCTGGTGTTTTAAATTAATGCGCAGGCACGGTGGGCGTTCCATGTTGAACACTCCCATAGGTGATTACAACTTGACAGCCTTCGGGCCATGATCAGAAATGTGTGTGTGTGTGTGTGTGCGTACCTTTTACAGTCCCATTGATTTATCAGTGTTTGTTTGTACATCTGTCTGATGAGATTTTGTTCAGACAGATTTGATTTGCCATTCCTGTAACAGCAGCCCAGAGAATATTATCAGATGGGATTTACATGTCCTCCATGTCCAAATGTCTTGAGCTGGATCCCCTAGTGTGATCTTGAAAGGCTCCATCTGAAACCTGGAATAGTCCCATCACATCCCATCTATGACGGGAAAAAAAAGGCAAGATGGATGCATGCATGGACTCAGCAAGTTGATACATTTTCTATAAGATATAAAAGTGTTAATGAAAACACCAAGATGGATGACATTTTAATTACACTTACAGATGCTGTTCCTGTTCCTGTCAGTAACTTTCAGTCCAATGTGACACATAATTACAGTTTGGTTGTGTCAGGAAAGAGAAGCATATCTGCTCATATTGTGGTGTAACATCTCAAGCTCTGATTGGCTGGTTTTTGATTTTCTGTGATAGGTGCATCAGAATGGCAGCAGACTCCCAACTAGGTGTTTTTGTCCTTATGACAAAGAGTTCAGTAGAAAAAAGGTGAGATGTTGTTAGAAAAACACATTTCAGTTGTATGGCAGGATAGACACCCATAAACCTCAGTCAACTGGTGAGAGCTTCATACACAGGAGAAGTGGGTAAACCACAAGAGTACCAGACGTTCCCCCGTCTTCCCTGACTCTTAGTGCTGTTGAAAGGAGCAGCACCCCTCACTAGGCCAGGATACCTCGACCTCCACAGATAAGGAGATCATTGAAGCAGTGGTTTGTTTTGGTGGTAGGTCTCCTTCACATCAATGTCAATGTGAACATTTCGGTTGTGGCCCGGAAGATTGGGATGACACCTCACAGGCCTCTTCATCCGTCCTGTATTAATGGGAGTATTTTGCCTCTTTTATGCAGCAGTGTCACTTGTTGCTGGTAGATGTGACAGTTGTGGCCCCTCTGTGAGTCTATGATGTGGTTCTCTAATCCAAGACTCCAGGCTTTGGGTTTTCTTCACTGGTTTGTTGTTTCTTTTGCAGTATTTATTGGTTTGATTATTTATGATCTGGTATTTAAGTGGTGCTACTGCAGCCTTTGCACCGGCTGCACATTTACTAAATTAAATGAAGATAAGGAGAAGGTGACTTTCAGAAAAGTAGTCAACTCAAAATCCTGCTCATTCATTTCTGGCCCAGTCTAACTAAACAATATGTTTTCTCAAAAATAGATACAGCAACTCTGAAAGAATGATAAATGTTACTACAGTCAGCTCAATTATGGTCTCATTTTAATGTTTAGAGGAGAATCAGTGTACTCTCTGACATCACTCTGGCATCATATTGATGTAACATTTCCTCTGAGGACCGTGCTCGTCCACACTGTCACTCCCTCTCGTCCACACTCACCTCACTCATGTGAATGTGCAGCTGATACTTAACCTGCAGGACAAATAAGTTGAGGTCTCCAACTTTCCCATGATGCTCACTAGGTAGGTATTAGGTTAGGTATTAGGAGTTACCAGGGGTAACGTACATAATTCTATACATACCTGACTCACTGTAAGACATTTTGATCCATGTTTGCCATTATTAGTAATCGTTCTTTCAAATTCAGCATAGCAATTAAAAAAAATATCTTACCACAGTGAGCGCTGATGCTTCTGTGAACTAAAGTTGCCCCAGTCAGAAAGCAGAACAGCTGCAGTCGTCAAAGTGAGTGGAGTTTAGGAGGAACCAGGTTCACAACCTTTGTTCCTTGTGTGACTTCAGGCAAAATCAGTTGCCACATTTTCATTACAAGGAACAGCAGCTGTTTTTCCTCTTTAACAAGCTTGTTCTCTTTTCAGTGTGTCAATATTCAGGTAGAAAATCCACCTGTTGTCTAACTCATTTCATGAATATTTGGAAATTTGGTTTAGCCAAAAAAAATCAGGTCTTCTCTCTGCACTCATGGCTTTGATACTGTAAATTCAGAACTGCGCAAGATGTAAATTTGAAACATTTCTCACTGAAACTTTGAAAAATTGTGTTTCAGCTTTGCAGCTTGCTACAGAAATTATGTTTCAGATGCCAAAGCTGCATTTTACCGATCTCAGAGCACATAATTTAATTCCAGTTGTCTTCTAGCAAACCTCCTACATCATGTCTTTCCTTCTGTGCCGGCCTGTCTCTCTCCCACGCACACACACACACACACACACACACATGTACATACAGTATAAACACACATACCAATTCTTTACACAGACCTTTACCCAGAAACAAGGTGTTCCTTACCCATGAGGATTTGGGGGGTTAAGAGAGGATGGCGGATCATGGGAAATGCACTACAAAACAAGGGAGACAAGATGCACTGCAATATTTATGTGCACTTTGACAAAAGTTAGCTTTTTCTGTGATGTAAGAGGGGGAAGGGACGGAGGGCTTGAGAAACGGCCGGTCAGGCGTTGACGTCAGTGTGCAGAGGAGTCGTCGACAAGCAAGCCACCATTAAGACAGCAGAGAAGCTCGGTCTGTGACGGGGAGCCGCTGTAGCTGTGACCCAGGACCTGAGCTGTGTTCAGTCTCAACTCCTACACTTCCTTTAAAAGCCCCCCACGCAGTTACTGTCCTTCTTTACCTTTTCATGGAGTCTGCTCGTTACTGCTTCAACATCTAGGTCCTCTGTGAAATCCTGGATTCACAAGAATGTGTTTTGTGTCAAAGCAGATTTAATGCTCATCAAGTTGTTTTTTCCATTACTGCAGTTTGGCCACAGCCATGTGATGCATACATTGGCTTTTGTGCAGAGTTAGAGGTGCAGTAGCCTGAAGCCGCAGATCCTGTGTGTGGAGTTGTGTTTCCTGCTGGAAGCCGAGGCTACCGTGCCCCTGTGATCCATATGGTCATTGTCAGAGGCCCTGCCAGGGCTCAGCCCCGAATCAGCTCACCTGTTCCCCTCTCTGGCTCTCGCTGCCAGCCAGGGGAGGGGAGAGGAGAGGAGAGAGAGAAGGGAGGGGAACACGGTTTGTTTGTTTGCTTGCCTGCTTTGTTTTATTTAGAGCTTTTTGCTGATCACAGTAGCGACTGGCCTAGAAATGTGACTGCTGCACGGGGCAGAGTGGACTCCTGATTCAGTGATGGAAGCATCAGATTTTCAGTCGGAGAGAGAAGAGAGAGAAGCGGGGGACATGAAGGCTTTGATGGAATGAGATGGCAGCGTTAAATGCTTACACCACCGTTGCTGTTAATTAAAAGAATCAGATTTAAGTGTGTGATGTGCTGCGTGTACACGTATGAAAGCTTTTTTTCTCCCTCTGTTGTGCTAGACTCATTTTAGCAGGAATGTGCCAGCATCCTCGGCAAGGTACATCAGCTCCATCACCCACATGCTGCTGTGGAATATGTGTGTATATCCAATCAATATCAGAGAAGAGCTCGTCCCTAAGTCTTCTGACTCCTCTTCATTTTTGTGGGGGTGTGTGGGTACTTTCAACAGTGCTTGTGCTTTTATTGCTTTTATTCAACCATCATATCAGTTGTTATTTTGGTAACACTTTAAAATGGGACAAAAAAAAAAATCCCAAGTAGTGAGTACTCGAATTAGGTTCAAAATAAATGATGGTACATTGGATAGGTTACCTCTTAAAGTGGATATTATATTAATGAGTAGTTTCTAATGAATAATTTACAGATATATGTAGGATTATTCCCTGTTTTATAGTACATCTTATCAGCTGTTGTCTCAATAGCACATTTCTATAGCATGGCTAATGTGGTCATGTCATACTCTGACATACTTATTAATTCCAGTCTTTTCCATTTTGTTAGTTCTTGTATTGAGTTTAAGCTCCTCCCAATGAAATCCAACACGTTCCATTATCTGAACTCACCCATGCTAAGGTGGCTTTTTAATTTGAAACACAGGGTGTGCTGAGTTTCATTTATAGTAACTTAACAACACTTGATAAAATAAAATGAGCAGAAGTAGTAAGTTAGAGGAGAGTCAGCACTGTGGTAACATACGCTATGCTGAGTGCAGATGATCCCACACATCCCTCACTGCTGTGTGCTGGAGAGCTGTTAAATAAATCTGGACTATTATCTGAACACCAACCTATGCTGGAGAATCAACAGTACATTAAGTACTTTCACATCATATTTTGGGATAACGCAGTCAGACTAGATGCTAGCAAGGGAAATGATGTAACTTTATGAAAAGCCTTTTTTTTTTTTTTTACAGTAGATATCTTTACATGTCACAGCAGGAGAAGCACAGGTATAAATCACGAAAGCAACGACGGCTGAATTCCATTTAGCTGATTCGGTCCTCGGGTCCTGGTGTCGTGCATGCTGACTCACTGTCACACTGTCATGACTTACTGGGACACTTGAGTTTGATACTCAGTGCCAAGAGGTTCAAGGTTTGATAATAAGGTCAGCGTTGACTGTCTCACAAAGGAAATTTCTTGCAGCTTCATAACAGCTATTCCTCTTGGAAAATACCCTCTGCTCACAGTCAAACACAGCTTCACACAGTATAACGGACTTCTTCTTAACCGTTGTTTTATTAGAAATAAACATTCATTCATTGGTGACTGCATGGGGATGTTAGTGACTTCTTTGGATACATTTTCATACAGAAAACTCAATATTTGTTGTTATGTCTTCCATTTTCCAATATGTGTGTGTGTGTATTGGTGTGTGTGTGTCTGTGTGTGTATGTGTGTGCTTGTGTGTTGTTTTTCAGTGTTCTTCATTTCTATCATCCCCCTCCTGTCTTCCACTGCCCCACTCCTCCTCCGCTCTTTCTTTTTTCATACACAGTGCAAATCAAAGGCTTCATTTTCGGGGGTAGAGCTGCATTCAGAGAGCAGCAAACAACTGCAGACCCGTGCCTCAGTATGACCAGTGCAGTTTCATATGATATGTACATGCCATGCTTTAATGAATGGAGACCTATGACCTGTCAATCACTGTTCAAAGACAACTTTAACAAAGACAAGTTTGATAAAAAACATTTTATAATGCACAATATGTCATCATACATATATAATGCAGTGGGATCTCTGGGTACTAATTATTTACTATTACTAATTTGGCTCAGACTTCATTTCAATTGATGCTTTATGGATAATTTGACCACATGCTTAAATTAAACAGCCTTTAAGAATAAAACACAAAAAAACTAAAAAAACTGTTACAGTCACATGTTATTCACCAGAGCAGATTTGCAGTTGTTGGAATTTTGATTATCCAATCAGTTTTTTTTATTAGATGAAAACAAAACAAGAAACCTCATTTAAATCCCTATATGACTCATAAATTTGCCATGCTTACTTTTACTTTTATCACATGTTTATTGTTTTTCTGTAGGTCTGGTAGCCCCTCAATGTGGCTAAACATCATCATGTATGTGTTGGCCAGGGCTGCTCTGTAACAATCGATGCACAACAATGTTATGACGCAACAAAAACCTCAGCATTTGGATGTTGAACTTCTGATTTAGATGACATTGCACTCAATTTTGCAGCTGTAATTATAATACACATTTCATATATTACTGGACCAGGTCTTTACTAATGTAGGAATACATAGAATAAATTTGATGCCATTCACATTGACCCAAATGCTGCTTCGTGTTATGTGACCAGTGAAGACATACACGTATAGTATATGCACGTAGTATATAACATATGTTTGGCTCTCATGGACTTCCTGTTTACCTCCCACTGAGCTGACAGGATGAGCTCACTGCTAACGTTTTCCAGGCTTACAGTATGTCTGCTATATATGATCTTGCAACATGTCCCTCTGTTTATTATCAGTCATTATTTTCTACCAGTGAAAATCAATCCCATTTACCTACTGAGTTTGGAAAAGCGGAAACACACATCGTCCATCTCAGAGAGAAAGATATAAACAATACAAGCAATCCCAGTTTAATATCATACATCTTATTACACCGTTATCTCTGCCTTGAAATTGCTTTTATGGATTTATTACTTTTTGTTTGCCTGTGTGTGTTTGTGCATTTGTGTTAATATTTCTTTAAAATGTGACACAACTTTTGCCAGTACAGACCAGGTCCAAAATCTGCCCACTTTACCTAAACTACAGAGCAGTTTGGTCAATATGGTGTGTTTAATGTCTCTCATATATTTTGGGATGGAAATTGTCTTGTGAGTTTGCTGCCATCTTGTCAGTTGTTTGGAAAGTATTGCTAATTAGCTTCTACACAGTGTGACTAGTCTTGCTGGGGTTCACGCACAAAAACAAGATTTTAAAAATTAGATTTTAATAACTAAATAAAACAGTTATTAAAATCTCACTGTTAATCATTAATAAAGATGCAAAAAACAAAGCAAGCAAAATATTAACTAATATTCAGCTACTGTTCTGTCTGTCGTTCTCTGGATAATATTTGTTCGTGCACATCAGATGACTTTTGACAAATAATGTGCTGTATTATCTTATACAACCATTTTAAATGAATAACAGACGACACAATTTTAAACCCTCATTTCCATGTAAGTCAGCTTTTAGCAAATTGAAGAATGAGGTTGAAAGCTGTTGCTCATTTACACTGATAGCAGTGTAAACAATAAATAACCATGTTTGAGAGTTAAATGGAGGCTGGCCAGATTAGATGCTGGATTACCGTGTTATTCTTTCTTGCAGCACATGGATAAAGGGCAGCGGTCCAACCTTTTATTTGGCAGCCAGACTTCTGAACAGCAATAACTTTAGTCATGGCTGATGTCATTACCTTTATGTTCTGATGTATCAGCCTTTCGCAATGGCTGTTGTGATTATCTTGGTTTGCAGGAAACAACTTTTTTGCATGATTGATTTGACCCATTAGCAAAACTGTACAGCAGTACTGCTTATAAAGATGATGCTACTATATAAAGAACTGTCGAAGCCATTATTAGTATATGATATTCATACAACCTCAGAGAGCAGGACATTCAAAGTTTATGTTGGAAAATTTGAAAAAGATTAGTAATTACATCTCTATACTGATATTCCTTGAATGTATCAGATAAACAACTTTTTAAATATTTTGATAAATGTGATGTAACAGTTGTTTGGGAAAATATCCAACTGAACACACTGTAATTAGCCAATTTGCAAAAAATACAACACAATGCCCAGTTATCTGCAGATATGTCACACCTGTCCAGCTTTGCACTGAACCTAAACATGAATTTATTTGTAGTCACCCTACAGAAACACTGCACTCCTCTCTCTCTTCTCTCTCACTGCTGTGAAACTTTCACTTGCCAAGCAAAATCATGACATATGTGCTGTAGGCTACCGTGACTTTTCAGGCACGATACAGGACCACTGTCTGTTATCATGAGCAGTGGTTGAAAAGGTCAGCTCTTGCCATTCAACACAGACAGATACAAGTTGCCTTTGAGCTGAGGAATGGCAGGAAAAAGAACAAAGGAGCTGGTTGTGTTTTAATGTGCTGTACGTGGCATCTGGAAATGAATCTGAGCATGTTATTATGAAATGCTAGTGTCATGTCTCCTGCAGCCTGGAAGACATTTGCCTTTTTTCCTCACATTGTTCTCATGCAGGTGCCACAGGGCTGAACGGGCTGACATAGACTATAGTGTTTTTCTAGGATCACACAGAGGAGGAACCTTATACGTTACTGTTGAATGACCTGAGCATCCATATGGCACAAATGTTGATACCGTGGATGTCACAGCTCAGATGGCACCATTCTACATCTAACTTTTAGAGGGTGCTATTAAAGTTAAGAGTATGGTGGATACAGCAGCTATGCAGAAGTATGAAAGAGCAATGATTTGCTTTGCCAAATTCTTATTGGAAGAAAAGTAACTTGCTTTTTCGATTTCTTTTTTCAGGATTACTTTGATTGTCAATTTTTTCCAGTCCAAAAAGCGTAAAGCTGCACAAGCTGTTATCAGGAGGAAGATTGCATGTCCAAAACACAGGGCCCAGAAACCAGAGTTCACTTCCTGCATCTGATTTGTTGTTTAGGTTTAAGGTGCGAGGTGCATTAAAACACTTGAGTTCTGGATTATTCTCTTATAAGCTTGATAAATTCCCCCAATTTTCAATTCTTCAAGTTGTCTGACATTTTAGTGAAATAAGCATTTTTTTTGTATTATTTCTTTATGTACACCACAGCACTATCATATCTGTTTGTTGAACATGAAGCTACAGCCAGCAGATGGTTAGCCTGTCTTAGCTTAGCTTATTTTAGGATAGCATAAAGACTGGGAAAAGGAGGGAACATCTTGTCTGACTCTGTCCAGAGGTAAAAGGAGCGCAGTGTGCTGAACATTAAGCAGATTGTCCAGGGTGGACATGTTGCATTTGATTGCAGGTGAATTAAATCCACAAGCTTTATCTCAGCAACATCTTTAGCAACATTATTGTGATTAAAGAAAGGGTTTTGTTAAAAAAAAAATGCATCACCAGTTTACATCAGCTATATCTAAATGTGGTTTTCTTAGGAAATTCAGGAGACATTGTTGTATAAATGGCGTCCTCTGATGGGTATCATACCGATCACAATATGTCAAAAAATGTTCAGTCCCATGTTCAGAATGTCGAGGAAAGCAGCAACGCTGAGCGCTCCCCCCCAACGTGAACCAGCGAGTGTCTTTTCAGTTGTGTCAGTTTGTGCTGTGATGATGCAAGAGAGGAGGGGATGCAAGGGAGAGGGATTAAGAGCTGAGAAGGGCAGAGAGACAGAGAGAGAGGGATGGATGGGAAGGGGGAGAAAGAGGTGAAGAAATGAGAGGTGTGGCATGAAGAAAGGGGGGAGAAGCAAGTAAAAAAAAAGACAAATGGAGGGGAAAGAAGAGGGGAAAGGCAGGGGAAGGGAAGCAGAGGGGAGCCTGTGCTCAGACTCCAGCCCTGTGTGTTGCCATGGTGCAGGCTCAGTCAGAGCTGCTCAGTAGCTTTGCCGCTCAGCTAGCTAATTACCCTCAGACTGCAATGTTGATACGCAGACGGCCGAAGCCTTCTGGATTTCCAAGAGCTTTCCTGATTGCCGCACTGACAGACAAGTGCAAATCAAGGCAAGAATTATGCATCTAAATGTGGAGGGGAGGGGGCGTGTATGAAGTGACGTCGAAGGAGCACAGAGTAAAAATGAAATGCAGAGATATGCTGTAGGTATGTGGTGAGCAGCATTATTGAACACTGTAGTGGTGCTCTGCTGTGTCAGCCATGCCACTTGTGTAATATAAAGAGCTCTTCCAGTGCAGAGCTTCATTGTCCGTGCACTGCTGCTGCTGCTGCTGCTGCTGCTGCTGCTGCTTACTGAGAGCCTGCAGATCCTGATCAGCCTGCTTATAAAACCCAATATGGGCCATTGTGGATTAATATTCACCATTAAAATTTCCAATTATGTAATCAGCCAAATCCAAGCCGTGCATATGCTCACTAGAATATCTCAGCAGGGAGGAACGAGGAAGAGGAGGGGCGTCTGAATGAGAGGAATGATGCAACATCAGTCAGTGCACCTAGAATTCAAGGAAATGTGTTTTTATGTTAAACTGGGCCTTTTATTAACACCACCATATTGTTGAGTGTAACCAGTTGGAATCCAGAGGTCATTGTTTTGTCAAAGACTGCAAGTGAAGTGGATGCAAATGTATAGAGATGATTTTTTTTTTTTATATTACACTGATTTAATTTGTGTTATTTGATGAAATAATGGATCTGGCACATATGTTCTCTTTTATCCTACAGATCCCTTTGACTAAGTGCAGCCCTCATCAAAACTTAATCACTTTTTCAATCTCATGATATTGTTTGTCTAAAACTAAATATATTTGTAGTTTAAATTGTAAACCAGGCGTCTGACATCCTATTCAGTCCAAGCTCACTGTGTATGAGGAGCAGATTGATGTACTGCTGCAGCGAATGGTTATCAAACTGGTACTTTTGTCGACCATCAGTTCAAAAGCCAAAGAGATTCTAAAAGCAAAGAGAAGCAGCAAAATCATTAGAGTGAGAAGTTGCAACCAACACTTTTTTTCTCTTTGATGAATAAAATCTTTACGACTTTTATGTCTGGATGTTAAATATGAAGTTGCAGCCAGAGGACCGTTAGCTTAGCTTAGCTTCAATTGGCACAACAACAAAGATATCAATCCTCTTATTCAACCTTTAGTAAGAAAGCAAATAAGCGTCTATTCATTTTATGTCATTGCTTAATGTCTGAACCGACTGGTAATCTTGCTGTGCTTGTTTTGTATTAAGATGGCTACAGTCCATGTACTCTGTTCACCAGAACAGGTTTGTTGTGTTTTGACAGCCAGCTGGTGAAGAGTGTTTCATTCCAGTAACCTCAGTTAAATGTGTTACTGGTTTAAAGGTTTGTGTGTTTTCAGATCAGAGTTTGCGTCACGTTTCCCTTCGTCCGGTAAAGGTGACCACTCTGATCTCAGCTGAGGGGGACAGAGTGCCTGAACACAACCCGAGAGGGGCAAATCGGGGCAAATCTCAACAGGAGGCAGATTGATTTGGCAATCACCAAAGTGCTACAAACATTTAAAACAATGCCCTTGTTTTTCCCTCTGCTGTTTGGCGCTAAATACATCAGCATATGGATAAACGTGCTCATGTATTCATAAGTATCGCTGGGAAATTAGAGGCACTGTTCTTGTTTTTTTTGTTGCCTCGTCCTTTGTCCTACTTACTGTAATTCTTCATCACTTTCAACACCTACACTTATTGTGAGCCAAAACCCAGGCAAGGGTAGTGAATGGAGATATGTGAATGTGTGGGCGTTCCTGAGTGGAGCTTATAGAACAGCATGAAACCTCAACCATGACAGGAGGATCTGTGCTGAGTCCCCCCGGAGGTGGGGACGAATGGTTTTCATAGGGCTTTGGCTCAAAGTTTGCCTTGTTATTCTCATCATATTATTTTTTACAGTGGATCTCAATGACTCTGTATTTGATCTCTGTAGTTTTATCACCATCTTGTGATTTTTGATTTGTAGTCCAGCACCAGCTGTAGAGCTTGGTCCAAAACATCACATTCATATGTAAGGAAATGTGAAATGAATACATGTGAGAGTGAACTCCAACAGGAAATATTAGAGTTTAAGGATCATCACTGGCCTGGGGGAGAGTGTTTTGCAACAGCATTGTGTCAATGAAGGATCACAGTCCGATGTTCCCAATTGCAGGAAAAGAAAAAGTCTAAAACTGACAAGGGTCTAAATGCAATTCAGTAGATTTGACTCTGGTTTGCTCGGGAAAGGAATGACTAAAATGAAAGAAGTGAATGAGCGCAGACAACAGGGCACTGTGGACTATCAGGTGTGTTTTTTGGATAATGAATAGTTTCAGATTTTTTTTTAATGTTTGAGTGGCTGTCTTTTAGCTGCAGTGAGATTTCCTGTTGTCCTAAGATGTAAGAGGAACGAGCTTAACATCATTGTTAAGAAATAGTTTGGCACCTTAGGAAATTCACTTATTTGCTCTTTTGCAGACACACCACTCTCATGTCTGTCTGGTAAATACCATAGATTATTTTTTTTTACCCTGTAACCTTGAAAATGCCAAATAAATTACGTTTTTTCTATGAATTAAACAAAAACTTATTTCAACCAGGCTTTCCCCCTGCCTCCAGTTGTATGCTAAGCTAAGCTAACTGTCTGCTGAGTATCTAACTCTCTAAAGCAAATAACCTTATTTCTCATAATGTCAAGGTGTTATGTTGAAGCTGTAATTTTGGCTTCATATACACTAGTTTGAAATGCAATATCTCATTCAGTGTGTTCAGGTAAAGTCAATTTTGTTTTTATTACCTCAGATCAGTGTATGAGGTCCTCTGCTTTTATAGGCCTGAGGGTTTGTTAGAGAAACCACCGCAGAACCCCTTTAATGAAAATTGATATGAACAGGATGGTGCAGCTTTAATTTCTAAGTCATTCTCTCAAGCATCCTGCACTCATTACTGTCCTGTAGCTGCTCCTGACCATCTATAGAGCTGATACAAGTAGCCACGTAAATGATGTAAATATATAGTTTAATTGATGGATGGTTTTACCTCTTAGATGCCAAAATAAGATGGTAACCTCAGCCACACCATCTGCATCTTCGCAGCATCACACAGAAAACTAAACACACTCAAACACAAACAAACCATAAAATAGAGATGAATTGGAGATGAGATAAATTTAAAGGATCCACTTTCTCCGTGATGATGACACTACCGCAGCTGAATAATGCGCCCTTATTGACTGAGGAGGCGACGTGACAGTGGTGAAAGCATCAAAATGGCAGAACTCACTTGTGTGTGTGTGTGTGTGTGTGTGTGGTTGTGCACTGTCACCGGTACTCAGCGCAGGATCCAAAACACCAGAGAGGGAACAAGCTTAGCAGCTCTCTCAGCTTAGCAACAAGGGGTAGCAACTAGTCAAGAGCTGTGAGGTAACATGCTGCAGTGACCTCTGATGTAGAGGAAGTAGTGGGGGCGGGAGTATGTGAAGCATACTGATGACACTCACACTTGACAGGCTTCCTTCATTATGGAGCTCCGCCATAGCACATGTGGTAACTTTCGCTGTGTGTTCGTGAGACCTCTGACCGGTGCAGATTAACAAAACAGTAACTGACATGACAATGGATTTGGGCATAAAAATATTTTTTTATTTGTGAACAATTTTTTTTATGAAGTCATGTTGACAGAATGAAAGCATCAGAAAAAAACTACATCTGTAAAGTATTTGATTCATGGTATATTGTACCAGTTATAAAATAACATACAAGCATACTTAACGTTGTCTTCACGTACACCTCAGTTAATATGATTGAAACAGGATTATTGACAATTTATTTTTTTGCAACCTTGAACTTTAGAGCACCAGTCAACTGTGGGCACCTGTTATGATGCAGTGATGACTCAATCAGAGAAATAACTCTGAGCAGAGTGATTAGCTGTTTCATTGTTTGGTTTATATAATTGAGTATGAGCTGAGTTTTGACAAAACATAAGTTCCGGCTCTGGAAATTGGCATTTTTACAGATTTTTCTTATGAAACCATGAGTTGATCTGTTTAAAAACAACAACAAGAACAACAACAGTTAGATTATGTCAACGAACACCATTTATGAACAGGATACTATAGTGATACAGATCTGGTTTTAAGATCAAACTTGAATTTGATGGTCATAGCAGTGAACTGTGTTCTCTATGATGCCTAATGCAAGACCAAACCTAAAACCTGTGTCAAAGTGTCACACACACACACACTCACCGTACATACATCAAAGGCACAGAGACGAGCACAGTCATGTTCGAACCTGATCAGCTGTCAGCAGACTTGTAGAAAGCCTTCTCCAGCAACACTGTTATGAATATTCGTTACACTAAGTACTTTTCCCTCTGTGGCTGCTCTTGTGAAGGTCAAACTAGCCAGCTCTCATTTGGAGCTGCTCAGCATGAGAGGGAGAGGTAAGCCAGAGCATGCTTTTGTAATATTACATAAAGATGAGGAGCGAGCGCTGCTGACAGCTGTGACGGGCTATTAATTATGGTTTCATGAATGTTCGTCTGTGGTGTGGGTTTGGGGAAGGGGGAGGAGGAAGAGGAGGAGGAGGGGAGGGGGGCAACACAGTCACAATGCTCAATCATAGCCATCAAATCAGAAAACTTTGAGCTTTAATGGGGTCGTTTTATGGGCGAATTAATTAATTTCCTTGTGGCTGCCTCATTGAGATGAATGCCTGAATTCAGCTGGTACTGGAGCAGTTGACCTTTACCGCTATGGGATTTTCTTTATTACATCTCGTTATTCCGCCTTTATCCCAGACAAAGAATGCAACATCAAGTTTCAATGGCTTCTACGAGTAAAACATCTCCTCGCTGCTGTGTGTTCATCCTTCTCAGCTCCATCCATATGTCACTTCTTCCCTCACCTTGCTTCTCTCCTTCCCTCTTCCCTCCGGCACAGGGGCCACAGTGTGAATGAGATGTTGGGTGCATAGTAATTGAGTAGGTATTGATTGGACTGCAGCGTGGCCTATGAGAGGCCAATGAGAGCCAGAGGATCAGAGCAGCACCGCTGACTGCATCTCTCATCCCACATTCTGCAGAAAAACATAAACGCAGCGCCGCTCGAAGCACAAAAAAATAAAGGAACATTACGTTTTCAGATAAAATACAGATGTTGTAGCAGGCCTTGTTCCCCTATCTGCTATTAGCTCTGACTTCAGGCCCAGGAAGAGCTTCCTTCAGCATTGGCTGTATCATTTGACTGACTGGGTGTATCATCTGAGCAGGGCTGACTGTCATATTTCACTGTGATGTTGCCACTGGAGACTCAGCTGCCATGTTGGTGTGCCCTGGTGCGAGAGGAACTGATGCGGAAATGTTCGCTAAGGAGGAAGGGGTTGTTGCCCTGTCAGCATGCCATCACTGTGCACATGCTGAACCCTCTTGTTGTCCCCCTTCACTCTACCTGCAAAGAACATGAGAGTTTGAAAACACAAAAAAGTAAATGCAGATAGGTGAAGCAGAGAAACCAGTTTAACTTCCTGTGTTGTCTTTTTGTTGTCTCCTGGTTGTGACAGTGCACTTTCCAGCAGGGATACAGGGATGCTGACATTTTATAAGGTTAAGTTTTCTTAAGATGGTCAGTGTTTCCGTAATTTGCTGCACATTTGTTTACATCAGTGTTTGTCTAACTTTTTCAGAAGAAGGACAATATACCAACTTCAGCAGTTCACATTTATTACAGTTGGAACCTAAAATGACAGCTTTATCAATATCATATACAGTCTCTGATTTTACATACTACTGTAGTTGATGAAGGGTGTTTTTACACTGGCAGTGTTTAGGTCAGGCGAGTTGAACTTTGGGCTCCTGTAGTTAGCTGGGCAGTGCAGCTGCACTTTCAAAATGTATTATTTCGAGAACGTGGTAAATACAAAACGATATAAAATGAAATGACCAGCGCAACAAGTAACCTGCGTACTTCTGTTCTACGTTCATAATGTTACTTTTTAGAGTTTTCGTTTTTACCATCGAGTACCACGTGTTTTTTTCTGGTCACTCGTCATGGAAACATGATGCTCTGCCACCGGTGCAACGTTTGGACCAGAGTGAGAACAAACATGTGAATGTGAACCGAACTAACTGAAAAATGAAACAATGTATCCTTTTTTGCTTCTGGTACAGACCTAGGTGTGCACACCAGTATGTATGAAAACACCCTTAATATTGAAAACAGCGCATCTTTGTCACAGGCAGTTTTATACACCACCAGTGGTCCACTGACCTCTGGTTTACATAAATATAAATCACAACTTAAAATACCTATTGTTTCTACGTGTTGATTAACCAAACAGTATCCCATGTTAATTACTGAGCTTCAGATGTGTTTTGTGATTTAACTAAGATAGCCAGCTACGGTGTCTCCTCACGATCCATCTTTCCACTTTACTCATGACATATGGATAATTTGAGGTGTGTGTGTGTGTGTGTGTGTGTGTGTGTTTGTGAGATATGGAGAGGCAGCTCTGAAAGCAGTCAGCCACATCCAGCCCATGGCCAGGCATGTGCAAGCACAGAGCTGCATGAACTGCAGTGAGAGCCCTTAGAGGTGAAGCAGGGGGAGGTGACTAAGCAGGATAGCCGGCCAATGGCGTACAAGCACCGGTTACCATGGGAACACATTGATTATTTAACAATTTGGATGAAGCCTGTGCCCTGCACTTGCCAAGGTTCAGAGGGAGTCTTTGTAGCTTTACTGTCCCGGGGGTCTGTAGCCAAGTGAGTGTTGTGTGGTGCGATGCCAAAGGGACATGATACACATCCCCTGTGATGCTGTGAGACAAGAGACAGATACACAATCTCAACTGACAGAAGAGCAAGATGATAGATTGATGAACAAGAAACTATTATGAACAGATGGTTGAATGAGACCAGGGAGTGAGAGAAAGAAAAGGACTGTAGCGGGTGAATTTTTATCGCTACCGGTGGTCACTGGGGACTTGTTGTAATGATCTCATGCTGGGGAGGCAGTCTGGGCTCATTGTCATTGTGTGCATACAAGCTCTCTGTGCCCAGTATGTACCAAAGCTAGAGTCCCCTTCATTCTGCATCACTGGTGGGCACAGGTAAAGAGCAACAACTGTATGTGAAAGCAGCTTTTAATAATACATGAAGAAAAGGGGGAAAAAAGGGGATATCATGCTCGTCCTGTTATATCTGTCAGTTCCACGCGTGTGCAATACAAAGCAGTTTTGCAAACTTTTTGTTGCAGCTCTCAAGAAGATGTTTAAATCTGGTATTCACGTGCAATCTGTATTTATCTATGTCTTAACTAGAGAATTTCTAGGTCATATCTTGCATTGTGTTTACAATAAGAGCAGATCAGCTGGCTTACATTTGGATCAGCTCTCAATCAATGTCAATACTCTGCATTAAGCATGACCATCTCTCCCTGCCTGATTTAGACCAAACTGACAAAGGCAGTAGCTAGTGATAAAAATATATGACTCTGTGACCTGTTACCTGCCATATTTGCTGACAGTTTCTCTAAACTCACTTACATATTGAGGTCAAGTCACATACAGACTGAGCCGAGATAATAAGGTGTAAAAGTGAAGGCCTGCAGACCAGGTGCCATCATCCTGATAATGAATCTAGAAAGATCACATGTTCATACCAGGTAGAAATGTGGCCGTCTTGTCAAATTCTCGTAGTCCTTGAGAATTAGTCCAGGTCGAGTGTCATGTCCTCATATGCAAAAGGTAGTCTTTCAGGTCTCTGAGTGCTGATCTTTATGGTATAAACAGTGTATTTGCTTAGCAGAGACCTTGTCCTTTCAATAAGGAGGCATAATAATTAAAATTTCATGCTACCTGGCCACGTAAGGCCTGTGGCTGTCTTATTTATCTTTGGTTGTTCTGGGATTTTGCCAAGTCAAATCTCAGAGTTGTCAAGTTCAAATCAAGTTTGAAGTCCACTGTATCACATCTGCAACCTTTTACTGATTCACCTACTGAATCGCATCAAGTTCCCTGACCCACATTCACCTGCTACACACTGACGGACATCCTCTGTGTTGTCCGTTAGCATAGAGCTAGGAGACAGTTAGCAGCAATCCAAGGAGGGAGGGGTAATCCAATCGAATCCAAGTTACCTCAGTAAATTACTAAATGTTAAACAAACTCTTGTTGATGTTACTCATGCTGAGATTATCTTCCATTATTCCTTTTTGTTTGCTTGTTATGTGAGATTCAGATAGAGGGATTACGCAGCAATCCCAGGCCAGGATAATACTGCTGTTTCCTACCACTGATGGGTTTATTGTCTTTCAGATGGGCTTGTAGGTTCAGTGATCCCCTGGGGAAGCATTGGTCCACTATGATAGTTATAAGCACTGCAGGCATTGTCTCGTAACAGGTGTGTGTAGTCACATGTGGCCTCGGTAGTGGATTCCCTAGTTTAGTCTGTCAGTAACCAGGGGACAATAGTAGCCAATGTATTCCCCTGTGTTGCCCTTAGGCTGTGTTTCATTATTTCTTGCTGTGTGGGCTTCAGTTTCAGGGTTTTTCATTCACAGCCGACTGTCACTAACATGGCTGCCGGGGATGCAACAGAAGCTTTTACTAATAAACACCTTTTTGGGGCGTACACAGAGTTGGGTTCTAAGATGAAGGGGTGGAGGAGAAAAAAAGTGCAAAGCATTCATGGGAAATGAGATCTAGTCACAAGCACAGACATGAGCATCTGTTAGTGCATATGCAGATTACAATGAAGGCCTGATTGTGCTGACTGGATAGGGAGAATGGGGGTGGGGTGGGGGGGGT